>LPNX011086678.1:0-11167 GCA_001517045.1 Pseudotsuga menziesii | reverse complement strand
CAACATTCCAACATCAACGTTTTGAAAAAAATACAAAATGAAATTTCTTCTTAATTTTCCATTATTTCCAACATGCTCAACTCACCTCAAATCAAAAAAAAAATATAGAAGCAATTTCTTTATTTTAGTTCAATTATGTTGTTGAACTTGTGTCCTCTATTATTCAAACTATAAAGTTTGGCCAAATTGTCAATTTTTTTGTTCATCTCTCATGACTATACTTGACCACCATAAATGACACAAAATCCCTACATCACAATAAGCTAAATATTAGACAAATTTCATCCACTTTCTGACAATTTTTTCAACCAAAATCCAGCAGAAATTGTTGAAATTGCAATTTAGGTTGTTTGGATTGCATAATCAAGGTGCCAAGGGTAATTGAAATGCGTTGAATCTATTTCTGTAATCAAAATTGCAATTCCAAACAATGAATATTGCAATTTCAACAAAAATCACATCGCTCAATTCCGACAAAATTTACCAAAAAATACAAATTGACAATAAGTTTATGACAAAGTCTCCCACAACAATAACAATAAGTACATCTGTATAATTTGCCTTTTCATAATCAATGTTGATCATTCTTTAACATCATATGAGTCCAACTTCCTTTCAATGCACATCCTAAAACCCTAACCACTCCATGACTTTGCTATGCACATCCTAAAACCCTAACCACTCCATGAGTTTGCTTTGCATAGTAAGGGATCAAATTCTATCTTGAAGTTTTCATCTAAAATATCTTAAACTCTAAACTCAGTTTTCATCTAAAATCTCTTAAACTCTAAAATCTAGTAGAACAAGTGCAACATTCTAATCCAACATGCGATTTTGAAAGAACCTAGGTTCTCTCAAGAAAATGTCTTCATCTCGAGGTAAATGCCGCCATGATCCCCAAGTAAATTATTATGAAGATCATTCTTGTCCTCAAAACTCTATATAAACAACAAAAAATACCTTTGCTTTTATCTAGATGTGAGCACCCTCTGGGCCACATCTTCCCAGGTTGATGTGGTCCATTTTACCATCACCCGTCTATGCGAAATTGAACAGACCATTCAACTTCCTCATCGATATTTGGGCATGCAAATTAATGCATCTATCTTGAATTTATTCAACTTTTAGCCTCAAGATTGTGAAATCAACTGTGATTGAAACTCCTCCCAGAAACTGTCCCGGGATTTCTAGTAATGAGATTTATGATATTTGTTGCACTCTAATATTCTGGGAGCTCTTGAAAGGCAAAGAATTCTTGCACTATTCATATAAGAACTTAGAATGTTCTGTTCCTCCTGCAATAGCCCTAACTCAGCCTGCTACTTTTTAACTTGATCTTGATATTTTTCCTTTCTCCCACAAATTCAAAGTATGCTAATCCTCATCACCTTCCCTCTCTAATGACATGTGACAGACCTCTGTCTTTAGTGAAACTTCATCTTCAATGGCTACGTTTAGTTTTTTGGCTAAACTTGAGTAGCTTGTTGATCCAGTTAAGGAAAGAATTAAGTTTGCATTACAAAAATGGTTCGGTTAATTTACACTTCTGATGATTCATGACAAAAGGTAACTCTTCTAGAATTTCAAATAGCTTGATTCATTATTTGAATTTTGGATGCATGCATGGAAGTAAAATACAATAGTTATCATTCCAGGGAACAAATGATGAAACTCTTCATGGTGAATATAATGCAGGCCTGTAGATGAGAAGTTTCAGTACAAAATTCTATAATCGAAGAGTTAACTGATTTATCTTCGAGATTAAGGATTTTTGAATCCACTTGCTATTAGAAAGATACCAGCATGACAATCTTTGGGTAGTTGAGATTTGCAAAGAAAGAGATGAAGAGAGCAAACATCTCTATTTAAAGTTGAAATGTGATATGCTTCATATGTGATTCCTATGGGATGCCCTTGGCTACCTCACTGCTTGTGAATTCAAAAATGGCATCCCACATCCTGCTCTTTTCAATATTCAAGATGAGCGAACAGTGAATGAGCATGTCCATGGTAATCTACCTAACAAAGCAAGTTGAAAAACTGGATTTTGAGAAATTCTGAGAAATCAAAGCAATACGTTGAGAGTATTTTGTCACGACTCACACTTCAAAGTCCATCGGGAAAAGATTCTTCTCTGGTTCAGCACTCTATATGACAAATCTTTGTGTGGTCTTGGAGACTCCTTTTTGTACTTGTGATAAATTCCTTCTTATGATTTTCTCTCCCAAAGACATGAAACCATTTGGTTTTCAAAATTAGAAAAGGAAATCCTAAAAAACCACTGTGCACTACATTTCAGATTGCCACCATGCTGCCACATATATCTGTGCGTGTCCTCATGTTCCCTCCAAGCAACATATAGAAGCTAATCTTGATGATTGGTCAAATCGTTCTTGTGAGCTTTTGTTAATAAAATTGGCTTCCTCACAATAGAAATTTTTTGCATCTCAATACTATGGGAGGACTATAAGCCACTTATATCCGTGAACAAACACTCTCCATGTCAAGCACGTTATTGAAACCCTAGATCCGAAGATATGGAAGGTCCTTATGGACATGAAGCCGTAATGGCAATTAGCTTGAAAGGATCTTCGGCTCCCTTCACACCTAACAAAACCAAAGTTGGAGGCTCAAACTTGGAGTTGGTTCAAAAATAACATTTTTTAAGCGACCAAAAATTAAGTTTATCCATTTGGCGGTGAAGACAAATCCTACAGATGTACTTTTGCTTGATACATTAAGACCCTTAATCAGATATCAGATATATAAAATTTCATACAATATACCCACCATAGAAGCACCTTGAGCTGAGGTTTGCATATAATATGTCCACAATTAAAGTGCTCCCAAATCAACCTGCAAGTTTGGAGAAAACGCTTGAAAACCCTCTTTTTTTGAAGGAAATGAATATGAAAGGTTTCTCCTGCCCTGTCCACACTTTAGTGGTCACCTCTTGTCTGATACAATTATAGTAGTTTTCCATTTGTGGGATGCACAGTAGCCTGAAGAATCAAGCCATTTCATGAAAGAGTTTGCAACTCTGCTAGTATATGTCAATAACCATATATCATAGGGAAATTTAACCTTAAACATTGTGTCTAATATATCTTATGATGACAATGTGGTACCAAAAGAAACCATCTTCTACAGTCATGGTGAACTGAACCATAACATGGTTATCACACATTCCCTCGAGCAGTGGAAGGATGGATCATGGATGATATCTACTGGCATCCATTGATACTTCAAGTAGTCCAGCTTGAGCAAGCAGCAGCAATAGTATGTCAGGCTGCACATAAGGAAAATATGTAACAGGATCATAAGGTTAATTATCTGAGACTAATCCAAAGGTTGAATAACGCCGGAGGTTCAAAATTACAATTAAGTTTCAGTAAAATTGTTTGTGTTCGTTTCAAACAGTCTTGCGTTTTGAACCTCCGGCGTTATTCAACCTTTGGCTTAGTCTCAGATAATTAACCTTATGATGCTGTTACATATTTTCCTTTTGCATAAGTAGTTTTCATTTCCGTTTTAAAATATAATCTCAAAAACTACAAAAAACATAGGCTTAGTTTCTTTTATCGTTTGCATTTGTTCATCAATATATATTTACAAAAAAAAGAAGTTTGCTTTGATAGTGGTAATTTTCTTTGAAAAAAATACACTTTTACTTTTTTTTATTTCTTATCGAGTCAAAAACACCATAGTTCATCACTCCATTTCCTTCTGAGTAAGAAAAAGCCCTTTAAAATGAATGCAATAATTAAAATCTACTAGTAATTTTTTATTTTTAGGGGCCTTTCACCTACTAGCTTAGGCTAGACTTGTGGGATAGGAAGTGTAAACTTCCCATAAGTTTTAAAATTAAGACGTAGTGGACCTTTATTTAGGTAAATCCTTGAATTTATCGATTGTATCTGGGAAGCTCCTCTCAAACGGGAGTCAAGCACGAGGCCGCGTGGAGGCATGGACTGAGGAGATAACCCTTCGATTCCTTGTCAAAACGTAAATTAGGACTTTTACGCATCTAGGAATTCTGTCCTAGACAGAGTTTCGGGCTCAGCTACTCTGCCCATGCGTACGAGTCAGGCTTGCGACTGTCCCCCCAGACAGTTGGTATAGCCAAGGTAGCCTTTAGTATCTTGACATTTAGGGTTCATACCTAGGTAAACTAGAAGGCTATTTCTGGTTCACCTTGAACGGGCTTGGAAGGTAACCCTTGTTGTAAGTGTAGGAGGGCGGTTGGGTGATTCCTCCGCTTGTGCCTAAGAACCACTTCAAGGATTCCAAGTAATCGTTCATCAGCTTTCTTCGGGAAAGTATATATTTCACCCTTGAGTGATTGTTTGAGACTTTAGGATTTTTATAGTGTGTGCTTTGTAGTTTTTCCTATGTTTAGTTGGCCTTAGGTTGTGATTTGTCAAATTTTCAATCGTGGAGGACCAACCTATTAGAAGGTCAAGAAGGTTGAGAAACCTTCCTCCTCTCGTCACATTGGAGCCTCCACCTCCACCCCAAAGGCAGAGATTGGACACAGATGGTTCATTTGAACCGATAGGGATAAGTGAAGTTCTAGGTGAACTAGAACTTATAGCTAACTATTTTGATCTTGATACAGTTGAGATAGAAGACTTGCAGACTGACGAGTTTGCGAGAAACTTTAACACACCCTTGACTGATTTAAACGATCCTATGATCGTTTAGGTTAGACCTTTTGATTCACCTGTTTTAGGTGTCCCTGTGGGTAGGATTATGTCTTCTGTGGGAGAAAGTTCTTTTGTGTTCACCTCAGCCGTTCTGGTTGAAGGGGTACTACCTCCCCCGGTAAGTGCCCCTAGATCTAGTATACCTTCTACACCTTTGACTCCAGCGAGCCGGGTGGTCCAACCACCAGTTCACTCAAACCTAGTAGGTACTTCTGGTGATATGGTTACTGGGATCCCTAGTATACCTACTGTTCCTTCTTCCTTTCCATATACTACCCAGAGTGGTCCGGTAGGATCCTCAACATTTGTCCAAGGATTTCCTTGGAATGGGGGGCACATTCCCCCATCCACTCCATACGTAGGGCCATCACCTTCCTATGTAGGAGTGCAGTTTGGGAACAATACCTCTAATGGGAAAAGTTTCCAAACTCCGATTTCGGTCCCGTTTACGAGCTCTCCCTTTTCATTGTTCAGCGGAGGGATACCGGCTCCTGTCTTTCAGACCCTTGTTTCTATGGGGATGACCCAAACTTCTTATACTGCACTTTCCACACACAATCCTGTGGCTTACAGATGGAATCTATTTCAGAGTAATCTACCCACTTCGCAACCGGTGGCACGGGGCAACCCCACTTTTACCCATGGGAATTCGGGGGCAGCTCCCTCTAAGCCCCAGGCTGGAACATTTAGTACCCCGGTTCGACCCAAACTTCCATTCCTGGCAACCTTAAACTTGCCAGATTTGTCAAAATTGATGAATGACCCGGTGAGGCATGACCCCTTGTGGCCACCTGTTCCCACCAAATTGCCATCGGACATCCCTAAATTCGAAGGAAAATTTGGTGAAGATCCTGGGGCTCATGCCACCGCATTCCATTTATGGTGTTAAGGTTCTCTGGAGGCTATTCCAGAGAACCTTAACATGTACCACAGAAAAATGGTATATTGAATTGCCTTCTGCTGCTTTCAGTAGTTTCTGGGACTTGGCTAGTGCATTTCTTAGCCACTTTCAGCTTCCGGTCTGATATGATTTCGGAACGGACTTATTGTCTACCTTTAGGAATAACAAGGCTACCCACATCTCGGATCACATCCAAGAGTGGAGGAGGCAAAAGAGCCTTATAAAAGCCACTATTCCTCCTGAGTTCCTTTTAGAGTGGTTCCTTAAATCCCTGTTTCCCTACATATCTAAGGACGTATCCACCTCAGGAGTGACGAATGAGGAAGAAGCCATTCTCAGGGCCCAGCAACTAGATTTGATTTATTCACAATATGGGATCTTGTATGAGATTATCCCTGAGGCACCGAGGCCTACGCACGATGCGGAGAAGCCTAAGCCTGGACCCCATGCCGATGGTGTGGTTAGGTCCGTTAAGTCTCCCACCGTATAATCTTTGGCTAAGCAACTTCACAAGTTGTCTGTCAAATAGTCTACGGTGGAGGTAGCAAAGGCTGCCCCCTCCCCCCAGAGTGCAAATTTTTTTGCACAAACCTCTCAGAAGGGCAATCAGCAGCCCGACGGGAAGAAAAAGAAAGGAAAGAAGGAAGAGGGAAATCAAAACAAGCAAAAGCCTGCGAACAATGCTGATGGGGGCAAGAAAGAAAAGAAGAAGGTTAATTTCCCATGTAAGTTGTGCAATGAGGACCACCTTACTCACCTTTTTCCCCTTATGGATCAAGCCCAGAAGCTACTTAAAGCTCAACAACCGGCTGTCCTGAAGGATCCTTTTCCCCAAGGACATAACTCTGCTTCAGCTTCTAACGTAGCAGGGGGCACTCAAAATGCCCCTGACCCAAACTATATCAACATGGTTCGATCTTCGACTTTGTTGCAGACAAGGAATACAAATTATGAGAAAGATACTCTTGAGAAGGGTAAAGTTGTAGGTGAAAATTCTAACCCTCTCACAATAGAGAAGCCTGCTGAAACTATGCCGAAGATACTAAAAGGTGTCTTCAAGAAGACTTTGCATAACCCTAATGCTAGGGCTGCTTCAAACTACTCCGTGGTTGAATATTTATCTCAAACCCTGTGTGCAATGTCGGCTTTAGAGGTGTTACAGAGTTGTCCCGCTCAGCGGGATGCTCTCTTAGCAGCTTTAGGCAGCATGGACTCATCGAGTCTCATGGCAAAATTTCATTTATCTGATGTTAAAATTCACCTACCTTACCATGTATCCTTATCAATAGATGTCATCCATGGTGGTAAGACCATTGGAAGGGCAGTTGTTGATGAGGGTGCTTCTACATGTGTTATGTCCTTGACCTGTTGGAAAGCTCTTGGATCCTCGAAGTTGGTCCCATCAAACACTTTGCTTACTGCTTTTGATGGAAGATCCTTTCGTCCACATGGTATCCTACCGGCTTTTGAAATTAAGTTGGCAAGAAAAGCAGTGTCTGTTGAGGTAGAAGTGATTGATGCTCCTTTGGACTACAATCTGCTTCTGGGAAGGAACTGGACTTATGCAATGTCCGCTATTGCATCGGCCGTTTTTCGTGTAGTGTTTTTTCCACATGAGGGCAAGTTGGTTACTATTGATCAACTTGATTATACTTGAAAAGGTCGTTTAGAGTCTAATGAGTCTGTTGTGCCATTGGTTGATTAGGTCAAACCTGCTGCACAGAGCTTGGGGCTGGAATGTACACATCACTGATGGGCACGTTTGATCTTCCAGCCCTGGTTAATTATATTGGTTCTACTAGTGTGGGGAAGTCCATAGCTACGATTGTCGATAGGACTGATCCTTGGGTTCTCCCATCCCCCCATGAACCGGAAGTTCCCTTATCGGCAGTGGAGGTAGCTTATCAAGCTATCACTCAAGCCACTATTGATCCCATTCCAGATCCTCTAACAGTCTCGGAAGATCTGGAAGAAGTCTATTTGCCCGCATGGGCAGAAAACTCTTCGCACTCTATAGATTGTTTAGACATGGTTTTACCTTCTAATGAAGCCATTTTGGAAGCCATGAGAGGACATGGTAAGATTTGTGAGGATCTTCATCATCGTTCCTATTTTCTTCCAGAACTAAGCAGAATAGAAAATCAAGAGTTTTGTTTGAGACTGTCAAAATATGTTGATATACCTATCAATCCCTTGCCTAGGGAAGGAATGTTTGCTGAGGGGAATATGGAAAATATTTCCACCACCATACCTATTAACATCTATGTGAACCCTGATGTCGTGGAAAACATATATATAGGTGCAAATTGCTCTCCTAAAGAGATTGCCATCTATACTGCCCTTTTTAAGGAATTCCGCGATGTCTTTTCCTGGTCATATGAGGATATTCCAGGCATAGATCCATCGATTGTTGAACATGAAATCCGAACATACCCTGATGCCAAGCCGGTTCGACAAAAGTTAAGACGTGTTAACCCGCGCAAAGCAGCAGCTGTGAAGGCTGAAGTTGAAAAGTTGTTGAAGGCTGGTTTTATCTATCCCATAGCTTTGATAGAATGGGTATCTAACCATGTTCTTGTTGATAAGAAGCAAGTGACTATTTGCGTCTGTACAGACTTTAGAGACCTAAATAAATCCTGTCCTAAGGACAACTATCCCACGCCATTTATAGACCAAATCATAGATGCTTGTGTGGGAAGTGAGGTGTTCTCGTTTATGGATGGTTTCTATGGATACAATCAAATTCAAATAAAATCGGAAGACCAACATAAAACTGCTTTCATTTGTCCTTGGGGTACCTTCGCGTACAAGAAAATTCCCTTTGGATTGAAAAATGCTGGGGAAACCTTTCAACGGGCTATGAACTTTGCTTTCCATGACATTAAAGCCATTTTCAAACCATACCTTAATGATCTGCCTGCACATTCTCGTAAGAGGATTCAACACCCAAATCATTTACGGTTGATATTTGAGAGATGCAGACATTATAAAATCCGCTTGAATCCCCACAAGTGTGTGTTCTGTGTCGAGTCAGGAATATTACTTGGGTTCATTGTCTCTAGTAGAGGCATCCAGGTGGATCCATTGAAAGTTGAGGCCATTGTAAATCTGCCTCCTCCTCGTTCTCTCAGGTAACTTCAAAGCCTGCAAGGAAAGTCTAATTTTCTTCAATGTTTTATTGTTAACTATGCCAAGATTACTAAGGGTTTCATGCACCTGCTCAAACAGGACACCCCATTTGTATGGGATGAAACCGCACAACTTGCTTTCGAGGCATTGAAAAAAGCTTTGTTGTCGGCACCCTTATTACGTCCACCAGATTATTCTAGGGATTTTATATTATATATGGCCACGTCGGAGTCGACCATTGGGGTAGTACTAGTCCAGGAGGACGATAAGCTTGTAGAGCATGTCGTTTATTATCTTAGCCGTGCTTTGGCTGGACCTGAACTTAGATAATCCCACATTGAGAAATTAGCCTTAGCAACTGTTTATGCTGTGCAGAGGTTATGTCACTACATCTTACTGAGGACCACCACAATAGTGGCGGATGTGAATCCATTTCAATATGTTTTATCCCGATGGATTGTTGGGAGAAAATCTAACAAATGGATAGTCATTCTCCAAGAGTTTGACTTGGATTTCTAGTCCGCTAAGTCTAAGAATTCCTTAGTTTTTGCTGAACTTATAGCATAATTTCCGACTGAAGAAGATGTAGCTGTTGAAGATGACTCATTCCCAGATGAGCACATCTTCTTGATATCCACCTCTAATCCTTGGTATGGAGATATTCTTATATATATCCAGACTTTGAAGTACCCTGCAGCTTCCTCAAGGGAGGAACGACGTAAATTACGCCTTCATGCGAAGAACTACCTCATTATAGGAGATACCTTATATCGACGAGGTGTAGATTCCATCTTGTGTCGTTGCCTTACCCATGAGGAAGTGGAAATTGTTCTAAATTATTCCTACAGTGGAGCATGTGGGGTTCATTTATTCGGGTTAGAAACGGCCCAGAAGATATTATGTGTCGGTTATTTTTGGCCCACGATCTTCAAAGATTGTGTGGAAGCAGTGAAGTGCTCTCATCCGTGTCAGCTTTACACCAGGAAAATGTCATCACATCCTGCTCCGTTATTTCTCATTGTCTTGGTAGGCCCCTTCATGAAATGGGGGATTGATTACGTGACATGCAACCCAGCCTCGGTTGGGGGGCATAAATATATCATTGTCATTGTTGACTATTTTACAAAATGGACAAAGGCAATGCCTACTTTTAAAGCCGATGGGGAAACAACAACTTTCTTTGTATTCAATCAGATTATCGCACGGTTTGGTATACCCAAAGTGATTGTCACTGACCATGGCAGTCATTTTCAAAATAACATGATGATGGAATTGACCACTATGCTCGGGTTCAGACAAGAACATTCATCTTCGTACTATCCATAAGCAAACGGTCAGGTTGAGGCTGTCAACAAAACTTTAAAAACTATCCTTAAACGTACAATTGATGCAGCCCGTTCTAACTGGCACATCATGCTATATCTTGCTCTTTGGGCCTACTGAACCAATGTAAAAACTGCTACGGGCTTCTCCCCTTTCCAACTAGTTCATGGAGTGGAAGCAGTTACTCCGATTGAGTGTGAAATCTCGTCTCTAAAGATAGCCATTCATGTGTTACCTAATACGAATGAGCTTGAGGAACATCTGGTACATTTAGAACACCTTGATGAACAGTGTAGAGATGTGCTGACTGCTAATCAAGCTCATAAAAATAGAGTCAAAACTCAGTATGATAAATCGGTCAAACCTTGGGTTTTCTCTGAGGGGGAACTTGTCTTGCTTTGGGACCAAGACAAAGAACCCCTGGGGGCAGGAAAATTCAAGGCCATGTGGTTAGGACCTTATTTCGTGTCGAAATTATTGAGTAAGGGCGCATATGAGTTAGTTGATTTTGATGGGAACAAGCTTCCTAAGCCTAGAAATGGGCTCTACTTGAAAAATTACTATGCTTAGGCCTAGCACTTTTTCTTGTATTTTTATTGTATGTATATTTATGTACATTAGGTTGTTGGTTTTGTTTTTTATACTATTTGTTGGTTGTTGCAGATGTCTTCTGAAAGGTATATAGGGTTCGCTGATGGCGCCAGCCATCACACTTGTAACCTAGCTTCTGTAGCATGGGTTATTTATTCTCCCTCAAAACAGCTTGTTGCCGCCGAAGGCGCTTCTTTAGGTCCTGCTTCTAATAATGTTGCTGAGTATAGGGCCGTAATTGAGCTCCTATGGGATGCTTTGTCATGTGGTATCACCCAGTTTAAGGTCCGTCTAGACTCTCAGTTGGTGGTTTCCCAGCTCAATCGGGATTATCAGGTACGAAATCCTATTTTATTACGTCAGTTCATGCAAATTCGTTTATTGGAAAGACATTTTGAGGTTATGACATTCAATCATATTCCACGAAATCATAATTCATTGACTGATGCATATGCTAATTACATTTTAGATTGGCATCTCACACACATTTTATAAAGATATACAACAAACATATGAA
>LPNX011086677.1:0-110398 GCA_001517045.1 Pseudotsuga menziesii | reverse complement strand
CAACCATTTTTGAAACGGGGGTAAAAATAGCTACTAAAATTAGGAGAGAGAAAAACGAGAACTGTGTCGAGTTCTCGTTTCATAGTATAAGTGGTTTTCACCTCACCCATCATTTTCTCAACCATCCCTATCCTCTCTTGGCCTATAAAAGCAAGCTCATTTCCATGGTTGAGGAGGAGCAAAGTTATGTTGTTTAATTGATATTCTGGCCTAAATCTGTAGGGTGAACATAGAGGGAGCAAGTAGGAGCTTTTGGGGACAAGATACTGGCATTGTGAAGGAGCATATCGACACAAAGGAAAAGGTTGTAAACTTCTTCTTCATATTAATGCAAAATTGGTTCCTTTCCCATAAAGTATGTTGTGTCATTATCATGTATTTTATTGTTGGATTCCTTAGTCACTAACATAGAATAGTGGATCATATTCTGGTGCTCTTTGATCTCGTTTTTTGGTTTTCATGTGATATTGTAGGTACATCCGTGAAGAGTGTTGATGTATTTGTAACTTCGGAATGTATTCACCTATATATCTTATGTATTGTACCCCGATGTTTATTCTAGGAAGTGTCTGTAATGTATTAAAGTCATGTCATGCCCTGATGTACCTATCGGGAGATTCAATAATGTAAACAAGTCATGTCAAGTCATTGTGGGTTAAAGTCCCCATAGTTCTAGGGCCCTAGAATTATTAGAATATCCTAGAGAATTCAACCCTAGGTGAGTTATTTTAATTCAAGGAAATAGTCCCCACCATTATGTTAAGGATAACCCTCCTTGTTGGTTGGAGGGGAAAAGTCCCCACAAGTTGTGGGGCACTAGGGTTATTAGACTCTCCTAGAGATGTCAGCTCTAGTAAGTAATTGTTAAGTGAGGGTGACATGTTGGAGAGAAAATTAAGTGAATGAAAGAATTTAAATAGAGAGTGAGCCTCTCTATTGATCACACACACACTCACTCACTGGGGCGCATGAGTAAGAGAGAAGTTGCTGGGACAAGAGAGAGACTATTGCCGTCAGGAGATGATCTTTATGTTTTCAGGTTTTAATTTTGGTGCTGATTCTATCTCTGAGGAAGTTGTGTGGTTTTCTCCTTTATGGTTTCCTCGAGGAAAATTCTTTGTGTCTCTTGTCTCTTGTGTTTATTGTTGTGCACGTTATTCTCTTAGTTAAAGATCCTAACATCATAATGCTAGCTTGAATGATAAAAATATAACATGGTATCAGAGCTAACCTGAGAAGAAGACATTGTGCAGCTACAGAATCTAGGCCTTCTTACTTTTTGGGTCTCTCTCCACAATCCATCAACAAAAGTATGCTAGGATGAATCTCCATTGAAGGGCGTATTTTTTTGTCGAAGCGGAATTCAATTCCAAGCATTTTCAATTTTCGGTGCGGGAAATTAGGTATTTATATAGAAGAGGAATTTTTGAGTGAGCCTGGCATAGGATTTTTTTCCTCATCAAAATCGAATTTTAGAGACCTGGGTCAATATTTTTGGTTGAGTGAAACTCCGAGAAATTCAAATCCTAGTTTGACCCCGAGCTGGAAAAACCCTAAAATCCTAAAACTGATACGTTTTGGTAGATTTGCTATATCTCCATATTGGAGAAGGATCAGGAGCTGAAAATTTCATAGGAAGAATATAAAATCCTGGTTTACATTGTATCTAAAATTTGGCCTCATATTCGCTATATTCTAGGAGATATGATCCCTCCAAGTTAGGGTTCTAGCCTCTTCCAAGATTCATCCCTAAACATGACACCTGGGGAGAATTGACATATCTCAGGATACAAAGGTCCAAATTAAATTTATGAAGATGTTTAAAAAATGGAATGGAATTTACATTCTGTGGTCCAAATTTCAGACCCAGAAGATGAAATCGTGACACGTGGAATCCTGTACAACTTTGTTGTTTTGAACAGTCCTGTAACAGGTCACCTTGGGAAAATGATCCTAAGTCCCAATTTGTGAAACCAATTCTGATGAAACCTATGGTGTTGAAATAGGAAGAGGACATAATACCTTAGTGTGAAGTTTCAGACATAGAGGAGCTTTAATTTTGGAGATACTGCAGAAACAGTATCAGGCATTTCTGCAGAAGAAATTGGAAAACTAGGGCTTCCTGTTCCGGGAGCTTCCCTCCACTGTTTTCATAAAAGGAGTAGTTTGGAAAGCTTGCCTTGAAGAGATATATCTTTCTATGCAATAATATTGAAAATATTCCAAGTTTTTAAAATTAGGGTTTCTCTGACAAACCCTAGATCAGCCAGCTCCGGAACTAGGACGAACACCTCAAATCGTAAGATCTAATATTTTGCTATTTTTGTTTGAGGTTCTCATTTCAAAGTGATCTATCGCATCACCTTGATGATAAGATTGTTGAGGTTGACAACTTCCAAGCATGGAAGTATATGATCTCTCTGAAGAAAATGAATTGGACACCTACACAAGAAGAGAGGTTCCTGTTCCAGAGGGAGATGAGGCTCAAAGCCTTACACAAGAAGAAATTGGCCAAGGCTAAGAAGATCATTGCTGATTCAATCATGGATCACCTTGTGCCACAAGTTTCTTCCTGAAAGGCACCGAAAGCGATGTTTGATTCCTTGACCAAGCTAATTGAAGGGAAGAACATAAATCAGAATATGACATTAAGAAACCAATTGAAGAATGTGAATATGCAGAATGCAAAGACCATACAGTCATACTTCACAAGGGTCTCTCAAATCAAAGAACAACTTGTAGCAATAGAAGAAGAAGTGGAGAATGCAGAAGTGATGATGGCCACCTTGAATGGCCTCCCAGGATCATGGGATTCATTCATGTGAGGAATGTGTGCCAGAAGGAAGTGATTAATTTTAGTAGACTCTGGGAAGAGCACACATAAGAAGAAGAAGCTTGACTCATAATAAGAGAAGAGAGGATGGGAGCAACTGAAGATCAAGCTCTCACCATCCAAAGAAGATACCTCAAGCGATGAGGAATACAAAGAACTCAACTCTTGAAGAACCTCTTATCTATCTTAGCATTTGGATAAGAAACGATGCTACTATGAATGAAGAAGATGATGAAGCCGAAGGCTCAAGAAGGAATCTACCCAGGAAACAAATAAAGATAAGTATTCAATTGTCATTTCATGATATTGTTTTGTTATGCATTTGTTTATATTCAGTTAATGTATTATGCATGATAGAATGTTTGCATTAATGACAATATACTACTAATATACATGTAATGGGTAAGCAGATCATGGTTCTATACAACTCTCCATTTCTACTTATCTAGAATGAAACCTCTTTGTTGACATATTGGATTAGTGCACAATCTCAATGTTGTCTTGGTAGAGATGGAAGGCATCTAGAAATTTTCTGTGAGATATGGATGAATGTTGTATTGGCTAAAATAGTTGCATAGTCATATATATTGATGCAAAATAATTTTTCATTATGAATATATCTTATGAAATGTTTCTAACCATATAACCAATGCATTTGATTTGTAGGAAAGATCGCATAAAATTGCCTACAAGCAAAGAAGGATGAGACTTGTTCCGAAGAACAAGTGACAACAGTTCAAGATGAAGAATAATATGTTGAATGCAACGAAATCATTGATGCAGAACCTTCCAGCAATGAAGAAGTAACCAAGAAGAAAGGGAATACCAATTCAAGAAGAATGATGTCTAGGATGCAGTATCGATACGTGAAGGGATGTTTGTAGTTCCATCATGTGGTAGATGGAAACATCATGGGATACAAGGCAATATTCGTAGCACGAGGCTTCTCATGAAAATAAGGGCTTGTATGAGCTCATAAGACACCCATGGGATACCACATACATGATGAGCTTGATGAAGATATTAACCTTTGCTACAAGGTTGAAGATGAAAACCTATAGAGGATGACAAGCTCACAGATGGGTGCGAGAAGAACTTTTGAAAAGTTTCAAGATAGAGGATCTTGGTATCCAGTGACCCTAGATGGATACATAGAATATTAGTAGCAGAGGAAGCTACTTGTCACTCCAGTACAGAATGTTTCAGTGCATAGAGTACGAAAGATAGAGGAAGTATTATGCTTCGCTTTAGAGGGAGTGTTTGCAGAAGATCTCAAGGTTCGACATGGTACAACAAGATGGATAACTTACTGATGACTCTAAGCTTTACTAAGAGTAAAGCAGATTCCAACATTTGCTTCAAATTTGAAGGCAAAAGACCAGTAATGCTCCTATTATATGTTGATGACTTGTTCCTGACAGAAAACAAGAACTCATTAAAGTTGCAAGAAAGATATTTTCTGCCAAGTTCGAGATGAAGGACTTGGGGATGATGCACTACATTCTAGACATGGAGGTGTGGACAAGGGAAGTATGTAGTAGAGATATTGAAGAGGTTCAGGATGATGGACTACAAGGCCATGACCACACCTATGGAATCGAACCTGAATCTATTGAGTGTTCATCAGAGTCGGTTGATGCCATGATGTATTGTTAGATGATTTGTTCCTTGATGTGCCTGACCAATACGAGACCAGATATTTGCTTTGTTGTGAACACATTGAGACATGTTCACCCAATGGTTGCAAAACATGCAGTGAGGTATCTAAAAGGTACAGTTAGTATGGGCTCAAGTATGAGGTGAATCAGAAGATCAACCTGGAGGGTTATGTGGATTCATATTGGGTAGGAAGTGCCATTGATAGGAAGAGCACTTTGAGTTTCTACTTCAATATGAGATCAGGTGTGATCTCTTGGTTTGACAGGATGGAGTCCTGCATGGCGTTGAGTATAGCTGATGCAAAAGATGTTGCCACTTGCGATTTGGGAGGTAGTATTTTTATTTTGAAAACTACTATTTGATCTGATTGATCTAACTTGCATTTTGGTATGATGCAGAGAGGAGCAATGAAGCTCCAGTTTGTGATCCAGATCAAGATCTCTCAAAAGAGGGAGTTCTAGCATAGCTGGTGAGATAGGTTGTCTGAGCATAAATCCTGGTGAAGCTCGTAGGTTTCTCAGACATAAACAGTCTTGTAGGTTGCCCTCGGATGTAATCGGTCCTTGTGAAGCTCATAGGTTATCCTTGGACGTAATCAACCCTGATGTGATTCTATACTAGAAATGGCCAAAGTGAAGTTTGAGTACTTCAGGGAGAAACTTGGTGTTATCTAGATCAAGGTTCCTTCCAAAGGGAAGCGATGATTTTGTCTGCCTTTTTGACATGGTGAGAGGATTGGTTCCTTCCATGGTCAGATATAAGTGCTGTTCCTTTCTGACATGGTGAGAGGATTGGTTCCTTCCATGGTTAGATGTAAGAGCTATGAAATGGTGAGAGGATTGGTTCCTTCCATTGTCAAATGTATGTGATGATGCCACATCCAGCATGAAAAAGGGCTGGCTCTGTGAAGACACATCTAGTATGAAAAAGGATTAGCTCTGTGTAGGTCCCACATCTAGCATGAAAAAGGGCTAGCTATATGAAGACACATCTATTATGAAAAAGGACTAGCTCTGTGTAGATCCCACATCCAACATGAAAAAGGGATGGCTTTGTGAAGACACATCTAGTATTAAAAAGGATTAGCTCTATGTAGATCCCACATCCATCATGAAAAATGGCTGGCTCTGTGAATACTCATCCAGTATGAAAAAGGACCAGCTCTGTGTAGATCCCACATCTAGTATGAAAAAGGACTAGCTCTGCGAAGACTCATACAGTATGAAAAAGGACTGGCTCTATGTAGATCCAACATCTAGTATGAAAAAGGACTAGCTCTGTGAAGACTCATCCAGTATGAAAAAGGACTGGCTTTGTGTAGATGCCACATCTAGTATGAAAAAGGACTAGCTCTGTGATGATACATCCAGTATGAAAAAAGGACTGGCTTTGTAGATGTACATCCAACATGAAAAAAGGTTGGATCTATCGATGAATACCTACATGGAGTCCAGGCCTACAACCAACATGAAAAAGGGCTAGCTCTGTAGAAATTCCTGTGACAAGAAGAATCAAGAGATAGCACCTGTGATGATGATCTCTAAGTAATGATCCAGATCGAGTGATGATCCAGATCCAGTGATGATGTCCCTGAGATGATCCAGATCGAGTGATGATTCGGATCCAGTGATGATGTCCCCAAGATGATCCACATTGAGTGATAATCCAGATCTAGTGATGATGATCCAGATCAAGTGATGATCTAGATCCAATGATGAAGATTAATTGAAGATGAAGATAACTTGAAGATGAAGATGACTTGAAGATGAAGATGAATTGAAGATCAAGATGACGAGATGATCTAGTTAATACAGAGAAGAAGACCAGTGCTGACAAATTGTGTTGAGAGAATACCTTCCTAGTTAAGAGGGAGTGTTGATGTATTTGTAACTTCGGAATGTATTCACATGTATATCTTATGTATTGTACCCAGATGTTTATTCAGGGAAGTGTCTGTAATGTATTAAATTCATGTCACGCCCCGATGTGCCTATCAGGAGATTCGATAATGTAAACAAGTCATGTCAAGTCATTGTGGGTTAAAGTCCCCGCAGTTGTGGGGCCCTAGGGTTATTAGACTATCCTAGAGAATTCGAACCTAGGTGAGTTATTGTAATATGGGGCAATAGTCCCCACGATTGTGTTAAGGATAACCCTCCTTGTTGGTTAGAGGGGCAAAGTCCCCACAAGTTGTGGGGCACTAGGGTTATTAGACTCTCTTAGAGATGTCGGCTCTAGTAAGTAATTGTTAAGTGAGGCCAACATGTTGGAGAGAACATTAAGTGAACGAAAGAATATAAATAGAGAGTGAGCCTCTCTATTTATCATACACACACTCACTCATTGGGGCGCATGAGTGAGAGAGAAGTTACTAGGACAAGAGAGAGACTACTGCTCTCGGGAGATCATCTTTATGTTTTTGGGTTTTACTTTTGGTGCTGATTCTATCTATGAGTAAGTTGCGGGGTTTTCTCCTTTATGGTTTCCTTGAGGAAAATTCTTTGGGTCTCTTGTCTTCTTGTGTTTATTGTTGTGCATTTTATTCTCTTAGTTAAAGATCCTAAGATCCTAATTCTAGCTTGAATGATAAAAATCTAACAAATAGCTATTATTACAGGAAGCATCTACACTATTCCATCAAAGATACTCATTCCAGATCTCCACCCATTCTTGGGAAAGTCTTCCAATTCTGTAATGATCCATTTGTTCTAGATCTGAACCATTCATACTAGAGGAACAACTCCTGTCCACAGGAGGTGCATTTTTCCTAGCTACAAATCTGGCGACCATGCTAGGAATTTTTTTTTAGTGCATCTAATCTTCCTTGGTTTCCAACTCTTGTCCGAAATACAAGATCCAAATTTTATCTATCAGATCTACTAGCTGATCTAATGAGATCTTGATTTGGTATCATCAGATCTGTTCAGATATGAGTTTTTCTTAACTTCTGTGGTTTAGTTTCCTATCAATTCATGATTTTTATGCTAGTACTTCACTGATCAACTTTTCTTTTTTGCGATTTTTTGATTTTTCGACTTCTACTAGAAACCACGCATGGACTGTGGGAAGTAAGCGGTGCCACCGCCTGTGTTCAATGATCAAGAAGTGGTCATGGGGACTTCACTTAGTGAACCTCTCACATAGCACGTATGATCATGGGATATTAAAGAATGCCCTTAATTTCTAGAGATATTGACCCAAAATATTTTTGTTGAAACCACCTCCCAATACTTAAAACCTCATCCCCACCCCTTTTTATACCTCAATCCTTACAAACCACCCTACCCATCCNCCAATACCTGCAATATATTGGTTCAATTTTTGATAATTTTAAAACCCACAATATGAACTAACGTGATAGGATATTGGTCAACAAGTGAAGACCCCGTGGAAGTGGTGCCAACACCTGTGTCAGAAATCAAGAAGTGGTGTTTCCTCAGAACCGATCTATTAGTGACCATTGTAGGATTTTTAAGCACTTGTCATTGAAAAATTTGTTTTAATTTTGTGTTTTCAGTTTTGAATGTTTGGGATTGCTTGCAGAGATCTAAATAGTTGAAATCTAGAACCTAGATGTGGTAAATGCTTCCTTGTTCAAATCAAAAGCTAGGTTAGGCTCATCATCTTCATTGATTATATGCGTGGTTTTTTATCTTTTGAAAGGAGTGCTTGAAAGTTTTAGCTGAGTTAGATCTTGATCTTACTGTTTGATTTGGATTGGAAAGAAAGACTTGTTGGTTGGTTTCTTTCTTTCATTTTTCATGAAGTTTACGAAAGACATCTTTTTTCCTGTTAAAAAAGAAATTTTTTTCTTGAGATTTGGTTATAGTTTTTTTTGAAGACGAATTATTGGGTCTCTGACTAGCCTCATAAGCTTCCAGATCTCCATTTTTTTCTTTATTTTACATTCTTGTCTCAATCAAAAGAAAAATATTAGTACTTTTAAGTTTGATCTTTCCATTATTGAAGAAAAATTGAAAAAATATTTAGTAGGCCTTTGAGTTTTCTTTGTCTTTCTTTTTAGAAAAGAGATCTCTCCCTATTTTGCTTGCTTTCAAAATATTAGTTTAGAAGCATCTTGCTTGTTTTGTATTCTCGGAAAGTTTTTTGAGTTAGATTGCTTGGGAAAGTTTTTTGTTTTGAAATGAAATTGGGAAAAATAAATACTCTCTCCTTCCCATAAGTAGGCATGCTTTGAAAGGTAAAGTGAAAGAATTTGCACATTATAATTGCATTGTTTTACATTTCTGTCATAACTCCATGCATTCACCTAACCGTTCAACTTAAAATCAATGGTAGCTATAGGTTAAAAATTTTTAGTGACGTGAGTGATAGGTTAGAGATGTGTTCCGGCATCGTAAAATGTAGGAGTTGTCATTTATTGCTTGGACTTCAACTTGGGACCTGCGTGGTTCTTCCACGTACCATAGGTATATCAAACAGCCTTTCACATACCCTTGAGGTGTATCAAAAGGCACTTCATGTACTAGATTGTATATCGGAAGGCCCCTTGTGGACGGTAGTGCATTAGACATCACTACTATGGATTTGAACTCTCATGTACCTTACGTATATCGGGAGGCCCTTCTAGGATTCCTGGGACCATCTGAGAAAATCCCTTTTGGCTGTCTTGTTGGCACAATACACCTAGAACAAGACACACTTGTGTGGATTCAATCGTATGTTATAATGATGACACCTAAATAAAATGTCGCTAAGGTTCCCTAGATGGTCCTCCTGTTGCTGTGAATGAGCAGGGATGTCATCAAGGTACGGTTCCACTATGTGCTTGGTATCATGAAAGGCATAGGAAATGACTCATTGGAATGTAGCTCCAGTGTTCTTTAGGCCAAAAAGTAACTTCTGATACGCGAAGGCTAACACGAAAAAATGAATGTCATTTTACACTGATCGATGAGTAGAATCTCTATCTGATTATAGCCAAAAAAACCATCCATGAAAGAAAAGATGACGCTTCTAGCACAGTTATCAATGATCTGATTGATATGAGGAGTCGAGAAATTATCCATAGGACAAGCCTTATTCAAGTCTCAAAAACCGATGCAGACTCTAATAGTTCCCTGATTTTTGGTTACATGGAAAATGGTAGATACCCATTCTGTCAAGGGTATGGGATAAATAAACCCCACCTTCAAAAGTTTTTCTACTTCAACTTTGATAGCCACTGCTTTCCTAAGATGTACTTGACGTAATTTTTGTCAGAGGGGATTTTCCATGGGATAGGTTTTAATCTCGTGTACAAAAAATTGACGGATCAATTCGAGGAATTTCCTCATAAGTCCAAGCAAAAATATCATGGAATTCTTTGAAAATATCTCTAAAACTTTTTGTTTCTTTTGTCGAGCAGTTCTGGCCTACGTGAACGTGCTCAATGGTTCTGGGATTGAATGATATGTCAATCGGGTTTGTCTTAGTGATGTTGCAAAGATTTCCTATGGAATCTATGTCTTGCAACAACACAGGTGTTTGCGGATGTGTGAAAATATCAATACTGATAAGTGATTCAAGGTCAAAACTTACTAAACTGGCGTTGGGAAGAAAAAAAGATTGATGATGGTGATCTTCCCATATGGGTTCATTCACACCCATGATATCCATGATGGACTCATCTGATGGAAAAGCTTGTGTGAGATAGTATAAAGTGGGAAGAGAGGGTTCTAGCCAATAGGGAAAGTGGTAGGGATCCGAAGCTACCAAATGAAGATCATATGTCTGGACATCGGAGGCATATTGGAAAACATCATACAATGCTTCATAGGGGCCAAGGGAGGATGACTCAACAACTTCTTTACCTTTGGTACTATAACCAGTCGTGGAAATCATGTTCACGATCGCTACTTCCATACTAGGAGGGGTGGAAGGAAACACTCCCATAAGGTTTGAATATTTTAGCATACCTACCTGAATCGACTGATAAGGAGGAGGGGATTGACCTAGCATAGGGATTTTATTCACAGTGGGAGTAGTAACATTCGGTGAACAAAATTCAAGTTGATCAATAGTTACAATTTTTCCCAAATGAGGAAACTAGAGAGTTCAAAATACTCTCGAAGTGATGACAATCATGGCATAAAACCAGTTTCTCCCCAATAGGATATTGTAATCTAATGGGGCATCCACTACTTCCACCTGAATGGAAACATTTTTTCCCCCAAGCTCGACTGAAGGGGCTGGTAACAGACCATGAGGCTATAAACCTCGTCCATCAAAATATTTTAATGTCATAGGAGACTTTGTAAGCTCAGGAGAATCGATGGCTCTCCAACAAGGTATAGACAAGACTGAGGTTGAAGCTCCCTCATCCAGAATGGTCTGATGGACCTTCTCCAAACTACTCTAGAGATAATTTGAAATGTGATTTGGTGAGGTAATATGGACTTATATTTCTCTACATTGAAATGAATAAAGTTGGTGTTATCTGGGTCTAATGCCCCCAAATCCGTTAGCAGGTTTTTACGCTGCGTTGGACAAATCTGGAGTACCTCAAGAGTAAACATCACGCAAGGTTCCTGAGCTAAATCTTCAACAACATTATAGAATTGTGTAGCTCAGGAATTGGGATTGAAAACAACCTTCCTGAGGGTAGCCTTAGGTGGTCGTAAAATTAAATCAAGGTTAGGTTTTTCAATCACGATAGGGCCATTAGAAGAAGATGAAGGAGAACTAGTAGAAGGAAATTTCTCAGAAGAAGGATTTTCGTCCTTCTTCTCTACTGGCTTGTCATATGAATGACTAAGAGTATTCAAATTGATGGTATATGAAGACATCATTTTGATTTCTTTGGTGGAACTAGAGGTCCCTTTATTAGACATATGGTCTATCAGTTATTGTTGAGATGGGAAGGGATCAGTAAGCACCACGGGTGTGGGATTACTTTTTAGGAATTTACTAATCTCTTCACGATGAGGGCACTCTTTCGTGAAGTGATCACCCCCACATAAAATTAAAGGGTACTTATTCTTTCTCTTTCCTTTATCATTCTCTGTGGTTGTAGTCTTGGTATTCTCTTGTTGGTTTCCAGGTTTTTTATTTTTACCTTTTCCTCATGGTATGTTTCCAGGTGGTGGGCCCTCGGGTGGTGGTCCTCCAGGTGGTGGTCCTCTGTAAGGTGGACCTCCGCTAAGTGGGCCTCTTCCAAGTGGAATTCCACCTGGTGGACCTCCAAAGGGTTTGCCACCATAAGGTGGCCCTTCGGCACCTCCAACAGTAAGAATAGGGATTCCTCCAATTATCGACATGTAGCACCAATTAGGTTTCCCCCATGGTGTAAATGTGTTTCCAGGATAAGGGATTGCATGATACATGGTTCCTATATATGTAGGTTGATAATTTGTTTTTCTATAGATAATTTATTTATTGGGTAACCATAACCCCAAGAAGACTTGTTGACTGTAGGTTTTGCCCCTGAGAGTTGGCCTGAACTCGATGGAGGGTTTACCATATTGGTATGGGTAGGAGGAGCAACCACTACGGTTTGTCCTACAGCAGAAGTCTACCTTGTACTAGTAGAAACTCCACTAACAGATAACGTAGGTCACGCTAGGGGTTTCCCCCCAGCGTTGGAATGTACTACCACCATTTGAGCTGAGGATTTCCCCCCGGCTACAAAGTTTATGGGAGGACTAGAAACAAACCTAGGATTTACAACTGTAGGGTTGGAGGTTTGACCTGGATTACGAGGATACATACCACGAGGTGGGACATCATCAATAGGAGCAAAATTCTCAGCAAGTGGACTATATCCAGAAGGCCATGCATCTGACAAACGGGGTAAAAGAGCCGACATAGGTTCTTTGTTAGGTACAGGGGTAGCCATAACTCTTTCCATCCTCTCTTGAAAATTATGAGCACGATCAAGAGATACTTGAATTCTCCTATATGCATCCTCATTCAGAGGAGGGTTTTCAAAATAGGGTCTAATAACCCCAAATTTGTAGATGGCTTGACCCATAGAAGTTATCCAAAAGGGAGCATCAAGGCCACACTTAGTTTCATCAGGACCATCAATTTGACCTTCCATTGCAGAACAAAATGAAGTTTCAGTTGCAGGAGACTGTTGGACCAACGGATTAATATAAGAAGTGAATTGGTCTCCACTTTCTGCAACTAGGATATCTCCCACATGGCATTTAGTTGCAGCTCCTTGATTTGTGGCTTTTGTTGGGCCTTCCCTTGTTGCAGGTGGAAAGTCAAGTTGTAAGCCCTGGTTTCTTTTGGATCATCTCAACTGAAACTCAGCTAGATTGTAAAAATTTACTAAACCTAACCTAGGGTTTGAAAACTAGGGAAATCACATAAAAATTCTCCTACACGAACTATAGGCCACAAACAAAATTAAGTGACAAGAGGGGATGAATAAGCCGGTTCCTCACCAAGATTGTCAATTTTTGCAACTCGTGATATACCACAAGGTCCAACAGTAAAACGCGGCAAGGATGATAAACTGCCCCTCACCTAAATACCCAACTACCAAGATGGCACATGCGTAGTAATATCCCTATGTGTTTTGTATAGAAACTGGGTGCCTTCTTGAATTCATGGTTTCCAAAGATGGCATCCAGATTGATCCTCTGAAAATTGCTGCTATCTTGGCCTTACCCACCCCGACAAACCTTATTGAACTCCAAATTTTGCAAGGAAAGGCAAACTTTCTTCATTGTTTCATGTGCAACTTCGCTGAGAAAATGCACGGTTATATGCATCTCCTAAAGAAGGACAGTCCGTCTTCTAGGATGACTAGGATGAGTGAGCCTTTGATAATCTAAATCATGCTCTAACTCATCCACCCTTGATACATCCCCCATATTATTCAAAGTACTTTCTCTTGTATGTTGCTACCTCCGCTACTACCATCGAAAATGTTCTAGCGCAGGACAATCCCAATGGCCAAGAACACATGATATATTGCATAAGTAAGGGTCTCATTGACTTCGAAACCCGTTACATGCATGTGGAGAAGTTATCTTTGGCCACGGTCATTGCTGTTCATAAATTTCGTCATTACATCTTGCTTCGTACCACAACTGTACTCGTAGATCAAAACTGTATGTACTATATTCTGACCCGTCAGGTACTAGGGGGAAAATATTCCTGTTGGATTGTTATCCTACAGTAATTTGATCTTGAGTTCACCAAGGACACTTTGAAGAAATCCTTGGTTTTCGCAGAGCTAATGTGTGACCTTCCCTGTGCTTTGACAGAAGTTGAGCCCAATGATTCATTTCTGAATCAATTCTTGTTCTTGATAAGAACAACTAACCCATGGTTTGGATATTTGATCATCTATCTCCAGACCAAGATATTTCAGCCTAACATATCCCGTGATGATTGTCATCGTATCTGTCACCATGCAAAGTACTATCTCATTCTAAATGATACATTGTACCACCGTGGTATAGATTCCATCCTTCAACGATGCCTTACACATGAAGAGGCTGAAACAGTTTTGAGTGATTGCCACTCTGGATCATGTGGCGGTCATCTTTCTGGGATGGATACAACCCTAAAAATCCTTCATGTTGGGTATTTTTGGCTCTCGATATTCAAAGATTGTCATGAGGCGGTTAAGAAATTCCTATCCTGTCAACACTTTTATCCAAAAAAGCGCACCCACCCTACTCCTTTACACCCCATCATTGCAGTTGGCCATTTTTCCAAATGGGGTATTGATTTTATGCATTGTAAGCCTACCTCATCCGGGGGGCATGGTTACATTATCGTATCCATGGATTATTTCACAAAATGGGATGAGGAAATTCCTACATATGTAGAGGATGGTAAGAATGTCGCCCTCTTTTTATTCAATCACGTGATAGCTAGGTTTGGAGTCCCACAAGCTATAGTCATTGACCATGGTTCTCATTTCCGGAATTAGATGATGATTGAGCTAAGTGTTAAGCTGGGTTTTCGCCATGAAAACTCAAATCCGTATTACCCGTGTTAGGTCATGTTTTTGTCTTTCATTGTTTTTTATACTTTTATTCATATTTTGAATCTTGCTTTTACTTTTTGTTTCTATATTTTTTTTTTTTGATAGGGACAATTTTAATTTTTAACTTTTAATTCTCATGATTTTTTATCTCTTAGCTTATTTTTACAAGTTTTGCTTTGATTTTATAATTGAGGGGTTTATATAAGACATATATGGATTAAACGTTTTTTTATAAATAGCATAAAAGTTAAATTTAGACCTCTAAACTAAGTGCAAACTCTTATCATTAGCTTAATATTGTCAAATCATTAAATTGGAGTTCCTTGTAGTGCAAGACAAAAACAGATGCACTAGAGCGCTACAAGAAAATTGCGCAAGCTAAAATCATCATTTTTCGGTCCAATTTCTTTAGGATTCTCACACCTGAGGTGTCAATTACATTGTATGATGCATTTGATACGTGTCTTCTACAGTTTAATCACTGAAGTAGGTGGAATATCATCATAAAGGCGAGATCGTGGCAGTTTCATGCAGAGCAGATATAATGATGACAGTAGAGTATAATGAGACAAAGCTGTTTGGGATTATGTTTTTTATCTAGAGGACATGAAGAATAAGTGAAGATTGTGATGAGAAGATAGTGCTGAGAAATTGGGATTTTGAAACTGAACGAGAAATTAGGTATTTTAGTAGCGGCTGGCTGGAGTGGTTTAAGCAGTTAGAGACAGGTGGAGCATACAGTTCGACACCTGACCATTGAAATGACCATATTCCAGCACTCAAATTGATCATGTTAACAGGTACTCAAGGATGAAGAAAAGGTAGTCAAGGATGAAGAAAATGTTAACTTAGAAGAAACTTCAAACTAGGAAAATAAAAACTCTGAATTTGAACAGCGAGATAATGATAATGAGAGAAAGAATTTATAGTTAGAAATTAAAGAAGCCAAGCCTATTGTATATGTTGTACATGCAGAAACAATTCAAGATGTAAAACAAGATATTGAGGTGCAAAAGCAAGGCCCTATCACAGTACTATCAGAGTAAGATGAAAAATACTTATTTGATGATGATAAAATTCCCATTACTAATGAAGCTAGGGTTTATGTTGAGCAAGAGCTTCACACCCATTGTGATGAGGAAGCACTGTCAAAAATAAAGAAAATGAAGGTTGCTGAGTTTGCTTCAATTACTCATCACGGAAAGACATTCAAGATGTTGGGAGAGATTGTTGCAGTTTGGAGACCTAAAACAAGACCTAGGAATAAACTTAGGTTAAACATGAAAAAGTTGTTGATTCCCAAATTGGCTAAAGAAAAAGTTACAGTGATAAATGATTCATCATTTGAAGACAAAGTGGATGATGGTGAAGATGGTAATAAAGGTAAAAATCCAATAGAATCAAAAGGAAAATTTGTCATGACTGATACCAAGATTTATGATATATTTCTAGAGATTCGAAATCAAATGTTTCAAGAACAACAACAAAGTGAGGCAAATAGTTCTTGTTTAGAGAAGAAGGAGATAGTTGAAGGAGAAGTTCCATGCAATGCTGAAACTAAAGAACATCCAAGGTTTCCTGTGACCTCCATAGAACTTACGAAAGAGGATGAGGAAATTTATAAGAAACTGAAAAATCCCATGGACACCAGAAGGGATGCAAACATCAGTAGGAGACAAATGTATTGATTCAAAAAAAGAAAATCTACAAAGAAGTATTAAGCAATACAAGTATCAGATTGAGTATATGCATGAAGCTAATGATGGGCTTACAGCAAACATGAGACTTAGAGAATATTTGGAGGAAGTTAACAGTCATTACGAGGAGTTGATCACAGTTTCAAGAGAATCATTGAAAAGGAAAAGGCAAATAGAAAGTCAATTCACATAGTTAAAGCAAACCATATAGGATCTGCAATAGCATAATGAAGAGTTAACAAGGAGGATTGCAGACATGGAGACAGATCAATTGAAGGAAAGAAGGAAAGCTAAACATTTGGAAGGAATTGCTTTACTCGCTGAAGCAGCTAAAGATTTGTGAAGTTAGTTAAGAAAGTTAGTTATTAGTTAAGTTTGAAAAGTTATTTTATTTTTTGTAAAGATGTTTTAAATTGAACTATTCGATAGGTAGTCTTAAAACCAGTTAGAGTTTAGTTATTCAACTGATTTTGAAAAGTAAGATAAATGTAAGTTTGAAAGAGGACAAGGGGTTCGATTTTTTGCTGAAAAGGGGAGGCTATCAGGCTGGTTTATGAGCTAAGTAAAGACTCTTATGTGTATTTGAGGACTGAATTATGAAATATATGCACTATATGCCCTTCATTTTATGGACTGGTTTCATTTAAAATTTGTGTTAATTACTCAGGTGGTATATTCATTTCTTGTTTAATGTTTTTATGCTTGGAATGCTTTGCCAATTGTGGGTGAAATTCAGTATTGTGTTTTCTGTTGGATTATGGTTTATATGTTATGCATCTCAGCCATTCAATGCTCATGATTTAGTTTTTACTTTGGTTTTATGAATGTTTTCCCTCTTGTATTCAAACTGCTCAACCAAAAAACCTTAAAAACCCTAAAAACCCTATTTTAATTTATTGTGATTATTGAGATTGTGTTGGCTTGTTCTCTTGTAGTTTGGGAACAATTTCTATCACTAACAACCCGTAGGCTAATGGTCAGGCTGAGGTGATTAACAAAGTTTTAAAAACTATGATGCGTAGGATGGTTGGAGATCACAAATCCAACTGGCAGTTAACTCTCTTTTCCGCTCTTTGGGCTTATAGAACTTCAGTAAAAATGACAACTAGTTTCAAACCCTTCCAACTGTTTTATGGATTAGAATTTGTCCTTCCTATCGAGTGTAAAATTTCATCACTCAAACTCGCAATAGAACTTCTCCCACACACTTCTGCCGAGAAAGAAATATTCTTGTACTTGACTAACGTTGATGAAATTGGAAGAGATGTTGCCTTGGCTAACGAGGAACACAAGAAATGCATCAAGGAACAATATGAAAACTCTGTTCAACCTCGTGTCTTCAACCAAGGTGACCTAGTCCTGAATTACGATTAGAGACACGATAAACTAGGGAAGGGAAAGTTCGAATCCATGTGGTACGGTCCCTTTCAGTGTTAGTAAGGTCTTAGAGAAAGGGGCTGATGAGCGCATAGATTATGATGGGATACCCTACAGGAAACCTCGTAATGGGTTGTACCTAAAGAGGTACTATGCTTAATTCATTTATGTATGGTACCTTGTATATATGTATATTTGGTTTTCAATGTGTTTTGTCATTTTCAATATGGTTTTGAGTTGATGTCCATACTGTTTATACCATGTTTTGGTTATGTAGATTGGATGGCTTTCTACAGTTTCACTGATGGTGCATGTCGTCATACCTTGAACCTTGATTCAGCAGATTGGGTGTTGTATTCCCCACCTCAGGGTGTTGTCTCAAGTATCAGGTAGTGATAGGTTTACTCACCGAGGCTGCATCTCGGGGCATTCATGATTTGGTGGTGTTTATGGACTCTCAATTAGTGGTTTTTCACCTAAATCACATCTACATTATCAGGAACCCTACACTTCTCTGACTCTTTCAGAGAGTGAATCTGTTAGAAAGGTCCTTTTATTTCATCACTTATAGGCATATCCCTAGGTTTGATAATATGATTGTTGATTCATTAGAAAATTTCATTTTGGAATGGCATATAGCCCATTCATAACTCATTAAAAATAAACTTGGTCAATCATAATGTAAAATAAATAGTAGAAAACATGTAAAACTCATGTAAATCTAATTCACCCATTTGAAGCACATGTAAATACCGTAACTGAGTCTATATGTGTGTGTGTGTGTGTGTAAAAATTGTTTTTACAAAAAATATGGTCACAAGACCTCATTTGAATCACTATGGCTTTTGGGAATACAAAATGATACACAAATTCATGAAGCTAGGTAATATTTTAGGGATACATCATGGAGAACACTCTAATTGTTTTCATGGTAGAACGTAATGGCCCTTGATACTCTGCGTAGCAAGCGACTGAAGCAGCCTGATACCCCCACGGTATTTATTTTAAACCTCCTAGGGAGTTCATTTATATCAGCATCCAGGATATCTGTAGTCAGTCAATCCAGGTTCTCCTCCAGCTTCATGAGATCATCATCTCCTTTATGAACAAAGTGAGATCCTACTTGCATGTCCATTGGGGAGGATCCCCTAGGTTGTGCATCACCAACATTTGCATGTATAATTCAGGTCTTTTTATCATCCATAAAAATCATAAAAACATGAAAAACATAAAAAACATACCCAACATCTGAGGTATTGCTTCTTACGAATGTCACCCCACTGAGCCCTGGGTGGTAGTGGTAGGTCAGGATCTCCTCGGAATTCGGACCCTGCATATGCATAATCATCAATCATGAGGATGTAATCACTTAGCCAGTAGAAGAAGGTGTCCTCTAACTTTACCTTGGCCCCTCCACCTCCTGTGCGGGCCATGATATCCACCCACTGCACTATAAAGGGGTCTCTAGCTCTAAGCTCTGTAAATATAACCTGGGGCCACATGAGGGGTACCCTCTCAAATAAGAAGCATGCTAGGATGGTTCCATATCCAAACTTCTTCTGCTCTCCTTGACAACATTTCGTCAGCTGATCCTTGAATATAGGTAAAAGTGCCTCGGCCTAGTTATATATCGTGGCTGCCATGGCCTCCAGAGCATATAAACTATGTGCCTGGGATGCTTGATGGGCCTCTTGGCTCCCAACCACTCTATGCATGGTAAATAGAACAATCCAAAGTGATAGATCCCTTATAGCCTTTATAGGGATCTTCTTACCTAACATTTTCGTACTAGGAAAGCAATGACGAGCAATCAACTCCTATGTAGTGACATCCCCACCTCGAGAACTAGTCAGAGAAATGGGTGCTCGATGTCTAGATATCCCTATCAAGAAGTAGATATCTTCCACCTCTAGAGTCACAATATGAGGTCCCACCTCAAAATACTGTTTTTCTGGATTCCACATCCGTAGGATGTACTCTAGTAGACGTGCATGTGAAATCATGCTAGTGACGCAGAAGAATTTTAAGAGGCCACAACCTCTCAAGGTAACTATGAAACCTCCATTTCCTGTGGCTAGGGAATCATCATCATCATGTTGCTTTTCCTTCCAAATTACCATTTTTGACCAAATAACCTGCCAAAAATCATCAATGAGCTATTTAGAAACACATTTCACTATTAAAATTGCTTAAAAACTTTTTATGTGGCTAGGGAAAGTTGTTTTTTGAGCTCACGGTAGGCATCGCCTGAGTATAACTAAAAAACCATGGTTTTCATCGGGCAACAGCTTTCCTGTAAAGGCCAAGCGCGGTGCTTACTGTTGGCATTTTAGGTTTGCCCATTAAACTAAAAAACTCAACCAAATAAGAATTGGAAACCATAAAAAGGAAGGGAAGGGTTCTAGCTATTACCTGGATCTTACGGTGTGAAAAACGGACAGACGATGGCTTCACAATCTCTGGTTGAAATCTACACCTCAAATCTACACCTCAAATGGACCGAAGGGTTGCAGCTAGGTATGAACCTTTAGTTTTTCCTCAGCCTTTGAATGCACTTCTTGGAGGTGATTATCAAAAATACCTGCCTAGGTTTAACGGGAAGGGTGAAGCTACAACTGAGGAGCACTGGGAAGCCTTTCTCAGTAATGCTAATAATCAAAATATTGAAGCTAAGGATGTATGGATGAGGATGTTTGTACAGAGCCTTGATGGAAATGTCAGAAAATGGTTTAGGGAGTTAACTGCACAATCTATCACTATTATAGAGGAGCTTCAGGACCTTTTCATGACACAATGGGATGATACCAAGGATCATACCTATTATATAACTGAATTTGGAGCCCCTAGGAGAAATAAGGATGAAACCATAGCTGATTTTTTGAAAATATTCAATAAAATGTATGGCAGAATTCCTGCAGAGATAAAACCTTCAGAAACATATGCAAAACTCACATATGCAAATGCTTTTTATCATGAATTTTCCTTACTTCTAAGAGAAAGAAGACTTGTTTCTTTACTGAACATGCAGGATGCAGCATTAGAGGTGGAGTCTAATATATTGGCTTCTAATAGATTGAAGGGAAATATAGCTCAATAGATATACGACAGGAAGGGTAAGAAGGAAGCAGCTCCAGGGGTTTCAACATCCCACTCTACAGAAGGTAAAATTGATGAGATGGCCAAGCTAGTTAAGATCTTGACTGCAAAATTAAATAAGTTGGAACTAGAAAAGAACTCAAACAAACCTGTTCAAGAGGGTGAGAGAAACCCTAACAATTAAAACCAATTCAGAAGACATTTTGCACCTCGTTTCATACCTAGAGAAAGAAGAAACCATGATATACAACGAGAAAGGAGAGAAATTGAGGATCAAAGAGTACCACCCCCTCTTCAGAATAATGTTGTTGATGAAGAAGAAATTGAAGAGGAAGTTTTATTTGAAGATACAGACCAGGATATGAATTATTTTGGAGAGTAGTTAACTAAGGGTTTTGTTACTGAAGAAGAGTTTTTAAATTCAGAAGACTATGATGCTGATATGTTTGAAGCAGAAATTGATTTTAATCTTGAAATGACTATTCTAACTGCTGATTTAAATCAGACTGACTGAGCCAAAGAAAACTTTAAATTTGAGGTCAGGTCCAAAGCAAGTAGTTCAAAATACAAATAAAAAGGTAGTTGTACCTACTAAACAACAATCTGATCCTGTGTTAGAGAAAAAACAAATTCAGGATAAACAAAAGAAGAATGTGGAGGTTGAGGAGGTAAACAAAAGTGTGCAGAATTTTAATCTGGAAAATGAATTAGGCAAAATTAAGATCCCTATGAATTTTACTGAATTAATGAAGAATCCTTCGTACAAAGATTCAGTTCTTAAAATGATTGGTTCAGCAAACAATCAGCCTCTTTCCGATACAGTGAATTTACAAGAAGAAAATCCTAAAGTCTTTATTGGATCAGCTTTAGCTAAAAACACTGAGAATGAAGCAGGTGCATCACCTCCGTTCTACATCACACTGAATATTCATGAACAAATGATACATAACTATCTTTTGGATTTAGGAGCATCACACAAACTAATGGCAAAGGATGTCATGGAGGCTCTAGGTTTGAGTATAACAAAACCCTATCATGATTTGTATGATTTTGATTCACAAGCTATAAAATGTTTGGGAGTAATTAAAGATATGGTTGTCAGTTTGGCTCAGTTACCAATGAAGAGTGTGATTATGGACGTGGTAGTAGAAAACATTACACCTAAATTTGGATTACTTCTCTCTAGATCTTGGGCAAAGAAAGTTGGTGGAACTTTACAAATGGATTTAACATATGCTACTATTCCTGTATTTGGAGGAGAAAATACAAGGTTGTAGAGAGAACTACAATTTGCATATATTGTGACAAATGACAAGAACCCTACAAATCATCCCCTGTATGCTGTTGATAAGGATTTGGGTACTTGTATGTTACATTTTAGTGATGATGATAATAATGCTGGTTTGTTACAGGTTGAAAAGGAACAACCAATTAAATGCAGTAGAGAACAAGAAGACGAACTTTGGCAATTATACTTTGATGGATCATCTTCTAAGGAAGGTGCTGGACTAGGGGTTCTTTTAATATCTCTTGGTGGTGAAACAGTAAATATAATGTACAAATTAGAATTTATTACCACCAATAATACTGCTGAATATGAAGCTTTGTTGTTAGGTTTGAAAGCTGCCAAAGATTTAGGCATTCAACAGATTTTTGTATATGGAGACTCCGAGTTGGTTGTTCAGCAGGTGAGGAACAACTATCAAGTGAAACAAGATTTGCTGAAAGTCTACCGAAATGAGGTATGGGATATGATAGACAATTATTTTTTGGCTTTTAACATTACCTATATTCCTACGGACCATAATCAGACTACTGATTCATTGGCCTTAGCAGCCACACATTTTAGAATTCCCAAAACCACACAAGTAAAGTATCCTATTGAGGTTAGGTATAGACCTTCTGTGCCTGATAATGTAAAACAATGGAAATATTTTGAAGATGACATTGAAATAAAAGGATTTTTAGAGCTTACAGATGAGTTTTCTAATTCCCTGATTGATCAAGAAAAAGATGATGAGGATGAAGATTTTGAAGATATTGTTGAAAATGAAATTGCTGGCCACAAGATTATTGAACTTAAAGGTAATTTCATTCCTAAAGGTTTGGTGCCTTTAGAAATGATATTTTCAAAATATGATAGACCTTTAAAACCTATTGTACAGTCTTCAGAAGAGAATGTGGTGGATTGTAACATTGGTACTGCAAAACATCCTAGAATGGTGAAGATTTCAAAAGCACTCACAACAGAACAGAGAAACAGGTACATTAAGTTATTAAAGGAGCATGTTGATGTTTTTGCATGGTCTTATGAAGACTTGAGGACATATGATACTGGGAGTATACAACATAAAGTACCTTTAAAACCAAATGTTAAACCTTTTCGACATAAATTAAGGAGGATAAATCCAGCTTTGTTTCCTGTTATTGAAAAAGAAGTGAAGAAGTTATTAGATGCCAAGATCATTGTTCGTCTTAGGTATTCTTCATGGGTTGCTAATTTAGTTCCTGTCAGGAAGAAGAATGGAGAAATCAAACTGTGTGTTGACTTTAGAAATCTAAATAGGTCTTCATTGAAGGATAATTATCCTTTGCCTAAAATAGAACAAATATTGTAGAAGGTAGAAGGTAGTTGGGGCACAAAGGATTTCTATGGTTGATGGTTTTTCAGGATATAATCAAATTGCTATGCATCTCGATGATAAAGAAAAAACAACTTTTACTACTCCCTAGGGAACTTTCATGTATGATAAAGTGCCTTTTGGTTTAATGAATGCTAGAGCAACTTTTCAAAGAGCTATGGATATAGCCTTTGTTGGGGAAAGAGACAAGTTTGTAGTGATTTACTTAGATGATATTACAGTCTTTTCACAATCAGATGATGAACATCTAAAACATTTGAAACAGACTTTTCTGAAATGCAGAAAATATGGTTTATCTCTTAATCCAAAGAAGTCACATTTTGCTGTACAGGAAGGTAAATTATTGGGTCATTTAGTTTCAGCTGATGGCATAAGGATTGATCCAGAGAGGGTGAAAGCAATACTAAAAATAAGTTTTCCAAGGAGTAAAAAGGATGTTCAATCTTTCATTGGTAAAATCAATTTTCTGCATTGGTTTATACCAAATTTTGTTGAGACTATCAAACAGATTACAACCATGCTGAAGAAGGATCAAGAAGTCAGGTGGACTGCAAAAGCAAAGAATTCATTCAAAAAAATTAAGATGGCTCTTACTGAAGCTCCAGTATTAGTAAGTCCATATTTTACAAAGGAATTTCTAACCTTTTCTTTTGCATCTGAAGATACATTGGCTGCTGTTTTATTACAGAAGAATAAGGATGGTCTTGAACAGCCTATTGCATTCTTCAGCAAAACTCTTAGAGATTCTGAATTAAAATATAGCATTTTAGAAAAACAGGATTACTCTTTGGTAAAAGCTTTTAAATATTTTAGAATTTATGTTTTTCACTCCAAAGTTATTGCATATGTGCCTAATGCTACCATAAAATATGTTTTGACTTAGCCTGACAGTGAGGGAAAAAGAGGAAAGTGGATTTCTAAAATCATGGAGTATGATGTGGATATTAGACCTACAAAGCTAGTAAAGGGACAAGGTTTAGCTAAGTTGTTAGCTGAATCAAATTGCCAAGCTTTAGGATTGCATTTGATGGCAGAACAACCAACACAGGAAGAAAATCAAGCAGAGCTGGAGAAAGAGAAGATTATGGATTTCTATTCAGCATCTACATGGTATGCAAACATTGCATTTTCTTTTGTACTTGCAATGTCTAGAATACTTAGATAAAAAAGCTGCTAGGTCTTTGAAGTTAAAAACTACTAAGTATTGTTTGGTAGAACAACAGCTGTTTTGGAAATATCTAGGGGGTATTCTACTAAGATGCTTAGATAAACCTGAAATTGAAGGAGTAATTTCTGAATCTCATGAAGGTGCTTGTGGTGGTCATAAGTATTGGAATGCAACGACATATAAAATTATAAGAGCTGGATACTATTGGCCCTCTTTATTTTCAGATGAATATCAGCAGGTAAGAGCATGTATTCCTTGTAAGAAATTTGCTGGTAAACAAAAGTTGTTGTCATTACCTTTAAAACCAATTGCAGTAAATGCCCCTTTTCAGCAGTGGGGTTTGGGCTTTATAGGAGAGATAAATCCATCTTCCTCAGGACAACACAAGTGGATTTTGACTGCAACATATTTATTTACTAAGTGGGTGGAAGCTATCCCCACAAGGAATGCCACAAGTAAGGTGATTATAGATTTTATTAAAGAAAATATTCTTAGTAGATTTGGATGTCCACAGAGAATATTAACTGATAATGCAAAAGATTTTAAGTCTAAGGTTGTGGGAGCATTTTGTGAAAAGAATGGCATCCTGTTGAAACATTCAATCCCTTACTATCCTCAAGCTAATGGTTTAAATGAGTCCTCAAATAAAAATATCATTCAGAGTATCAGAAAATTGCTGAAGCATAATAAAAGATCATGGAATTCTATGCTAAAGTATGCATTATGGGCAGACATAATAACAGTCAAACAAGCAATTGGAACTTCTCCTTTCCAATTAGTATATGGTACATATGCAATTTTTCCTATTCAGCTGGGTATCCCAGTGATGAATTTTTTTCAGGACTGTCAGGAAGAACCTAATGATATGCAGAGAATAATTTATGCAATGATAGAGTTGCAGCAGAATCGAGAAAAAGTGGAAGAAAAGGAACAGTTATACAGGTTGAATATTAAAGAAAGATTTGACAGGAAAATCAAAGATAATACTTTTTCAATAGGAGACATGGTTTTGAGATGGGATGCTAGGAAGGAGCAAAAAGGAAAACATGGCAAGTTTGATAACCTCTGGTTTGGTCCTTTTCTAGTATCGAAGTTTATAGAAAACAATACTTTTGTTCTACAGACCTTGGAGGGTGAGGAATTGTCAAATCCAGTTAATGGACGATTCCTCAAGCATTTTTACAGTTTTTGAAATGGATTCTATTTTTTCATTGTATATACCAGTGTGAGTAAACATAATAAGGAATCCATAACCCAATGGAAATTTTGCAGATTAGCAGGTAGCAGTACAGAAGGCACTGGTCTACAGGTTCTTGAAGCCTCACAAGGAGGACTTCATCCCACAACAGGAGCTAGATGTTAGGTCATGTTTTTGTCTTTCATTATTTTTTATAGTTTTATTCATATTTTGAATCTTGCTTTTACATTTTGTTTCTAATTTTTTTTTGTTGATAGGTACAATTTTAATTTTTAACTTTTAATTCTCATGATTTTTGATCTCTTAGCTTATTTTTACAAGTTTTGCTTTGATTTTATAATTGAGGGGTTTATATAAGACATATATCGATTAAAAAAGTTTTATAAATAGCATAAAAGTTAAATTTAGACCTCTAAACTAAGTGCAAACTCTTATCATTAGCTTAATATTGTGAAATCATTAAATTGGACTTTCTTGTAGCGCAAGACAAAAACAGATGCACTAGAGCGCTACAAGAAAATCGTGCGAGCTAAAATCATTATTTTTCGGTCCTATTTCTTCAGGATTCTCACACATGAGGTGTCAATTACATTGTATGATGCATTTGATACGTGTCTTCTACAGTTTAATCACTGAAGCAGGTGGAATGTCATCATAAAGGTGAGATAGTGGCGGTTTCATGCAGAGCAGATATAATGATGACAGTAGAGTATACTGAGACAAATCTATTTGGAATTATGTTTTTTATCTGAAGGACATGAAGAATAAGTGAATATCATGATGAGAAGATAGTGCTGAGAAATCGGGATTTTGAAACTGAATGAGAAATTAGGGCTTTTAGCAGTGGCTAGATGGAGTGGTCTAAGTGGTTAGAGACAGGTGGAGCATGCAATTCGACACCTGACCATTGAAATAACCATATTCCAACACTTGAATTGGTCATCTTAATAGGTAGTCCACGTGCCATTTCCAGGGTTTTAAATTTGGGGCTTTTCTGAAGAAATCACTAATGACAAATTCGAAGGTAGAATACTAGTTTTTCACCTAATACATGTTGAATGATGAATTATTAGCCAATACTTTTAAAGTATTCATCATTTAAATAGTGGAATTTAGAGTAGAGATTTTTGGAGGTCTTGGTACTATATTCTAGGTCAGTCCATTGAGATTCAAAGAAATTTAGATTGTGGTATATTGACAGAAGCTGTTTAACCATAGTAAATATGAAAAAGAGTGGAAAAACTAATAGGGCATAACCTTTAGACTTAAGCTGGGTGAAGAATTTTCCAGATTAAGTACAGTTGTTTTCAAATGTAGGATGGTTAATGTTCTTTAAAAAAATTGAAGGTTATCATGCAGAAGTGTCTTACAAATTTTCTCAATGTCTAGACAAAGACATAGTGTCTTTTGACACCTTAAAGTTCAAATTAACTAAGGAATTAATAGCTGAGGCAACAGGGATCTTGGACGAGGGAGAGTTATGGTTTAAAAAGGTTCCATTCACCTTTAATGCTAAAAAATACTTACTTCCCGGTGTGATTTCAGATTGGGGAAAATGTGTTCCAATCCAAAACTTTAAACCTGAATGGATTGAGCCCATTAAAGTCTTGCAGAGCTATGTTACCTGTGAGGGTAGATATGCCTTTGTTTTCAAATATCGCTTTAGGTTTCTCCAGCATCTTAGTGATGAGTCTAAAATTAACTTACCTTTCTTCTTTCTGAAAAGTCTACAAAAGATGTCATGTAGGGTGAGAGAGCACCAAGATCATACAAAGCAGTCTGTTTTCACCATGGACTCATTAAGCTCGTCATAAGCACTGTATTACAGAAAAGGGAAAAGACTTGGGAGCATTTCATATTTTGGTCAGGATTCAATACTGATCAGGAGGAACAGTCTCATAGAAAACAGATAGATAAAGGGCAGACTTTGATTAAGAAGCTTAGAAAAAAGGTAACAGTCAAGGATGAAGCAAATGTTAAATTAGAAGAAACTTCAAACCAGGAAAACAAAAACTCTGAATTTGAATAGCGAGTTCATGATAATGAGAGAAAGAATTTACAGTCAGAAATTAAAGAATCCGACCCTGTTGTAGATGTTGTACCTGCAGAAACAATTCAAGATGTAAAAGAAGATATTGAGGTGCAAAAGCAAAGCCCTATCATAGTACTATCAGAGGAAGATGAAAAATACTTATTTGATGATGATAAAATTCCTATTACTAATGAAGCTAGGGTTTATGATGAGCAAGAGCTTCACACCCATTGTGATGAGGAAGCACTGTCAAAAAGAAAAAAAATGAAGGTTGCTGAGTTTGCTTCAATTACTCATCAAGGAAAGACTCTTAAGATGTTGGGAGAGATTGTTGTAGTTTGGAGACCCAAAACAAGACGTAAGAATAAACTTAGGTTAAACATGAAAAAGTTACTGAATCCCAAATTGGTTAAAGAAAAAGTTACAGTGATAGATGATTCATCATCTGAAGACAAAGTGGATGATGATGAAGATGGTAATAAAGGTAAAAAGCCAATAGAATCAAAAGGAAAATCTGTCATGACTGCTACCAAGATTTTTGATATATTTCTGGATATTCGAAATCAAATGTTTGAAGGACAGCAACAAAGTGAGGCAAAGAGTTCTTGTTTAGAGAAGAAGGAGATAGTTGAAGGAGAAGTTCCATGCAATGCTGAAACTAAAGAACATCCAAGGTTTCCTGTGACCTCCACAGAACTTATGGAAGAGGATGAGAAAATTTATAAGAAACTGAAAAATCCCATGGGCACTAGAAGGGATGCAAACAGTAGCAGGAGACAAATGTATTCATTCAGAAAAAGAAAATATACAAAGAAGTATTAATCAATACAAGTATCAGATTGAGTATATGCATGAAGCTAATGATGGGCTAGTTACAAAAAATAGGATACTTAGAGAAGATTTGGAGGAAGTTAACAGTCATTACGAGGAGTTGATCACAATTTGAAGAGAAGCATTGAAAAGGAAAAGGAAAATAGAAAGTCAATTCACAGAGTTAAAGCAAACCATCCAGGACCCGCAACAGCATAATGAAGAGCTGACAAGTAGGATTGCAGACATGGAGACAGATCAATTGAAGGCAAGAAGGAAAGCTGAAGGTTTGGAAGGAATTTCTTTACTAGTTGAAGTATCTAAACATTTGTGAAGTTAGTCAAGAAATTTAGTTATTAGTTAAGTTTGAAAAGTTATTTTATTTTTTGTAAAGATGTTTTAAATTGAACTATTCGATAAGTAGTCTTAAAACCAGTTAGAGTTCAGTTATTCAACTGATTTTGAAAAGTAAGATAAATGTAAGTCTGAAAGAGGACAAGGGGTTCAATTTTTTGCTGACAAGAGGAGGCTATCAGGTTGGTTTATGAGCTAAGTAAAGACTCTTATGTGTTTTTGAGGACTGAATTATGAAATATATGCACTATATGCCCTTTAGTTTATTGACTGGTTTCATTTATAATTTGTGTTAATTACTCAGGTGGTATATTCATTTCTTGTTTAATGTTTTTATGCTTGGAATGCTTGCCAATTGTGGGTGAAATTCAGTATTGTGTTTTCTGTTGGATTATGGTTTATATGGTATGCATCTCAGCCATTCAATGCTCATGATTTAGTTTTTACTTTGGTTTTATGAATTTTTTCCCTCTTGTCTTCAAACTGCTCAACCAAAAAACCTTAAAAACCCTAAAAACCATATTTTACTTTATTGTGATTATTGTGATTGTGTTGGCTTGTTCTCTTGTAGTCTAGGAACAATTTCTGGCACTAACAACCTACAGACTAATGGTTAGGATGAGGCCATTAACAAAGTTTTAAAAACTATGATGTGTAGGATGGTTGGAGATCACAAATCCAACTGGCACTTAACTCTCTTTTCAACTCTTTGGGCTTATAGAACTTCAGTAAAAATGACAACTGGTTTCAAAACCTTCCAGCTGTTCTATGGATTAGAATTCATCCTTCCTATCGAGTGTAAAATTCCATCACTCAAACTCACAGTAGAAATTATCCCACACACTTCCGCCGAGGAAGAAATATTCCTATACTTGACTAAACTTGATGAAATTGGAAGAGATGTTTCCTTGTCTAACAAGGCACACAAGAAATGCATCAAGGAACAATATGACAAGTCTGTTCAACCTCGTGACTTCAACGAAGGTGACCTAGTCCCGAATTATGATTAGAGACACGATAAACTAGGAAAGGGAAAGTTCGAGTCCATGTTCTACGGTCCCTTTTTGCGTTAGTAAGGTCTTAGAGAAAGGGGCTTATGAGCTCATAGATTATGACAGGATACCCTTCAGGAAACCTCGCAATGGGTTGTACCTGAAGAGGTAATATGCTTAATTCATTTATGTATGGTACCTTGTATATATGTATATTTGGTTTTCAGTGTGTTTTCTCATTTTCAATATGGTTTTGAGTTGATGTCCATACTGTTTATACCATGTTTTGGTTATGCAGATTGGATGGCTTTCTATGGTTTCGCTGATGGTGCATGTTGTTATACCTTGAACCTTGATTCAGCAGATTGGGTGTTGTGTTCCCCATCTCAAGGTGTTGTGTCAAGTATTAGGTAGTGATAGGTTTACTCACCAAGGCTGCATCTTAGGGCATTCATGATTTGGTGGTGTTTATGGACTCTCAATTAGGGGGTTTTCACCTAAATCACATCTACACTAGCAAGAACCCTACACTTCTCCACCTCTTTCGGAGAGTGCATCTATTAGAAAGGTCTTTTTATTTCATCACTTATAGGCATATCCCTAGGTTTGATAATATGATTGTTGATTCATTGGAAAATTTCATTCTGGAATGGCATATTGCCCATTCATAACTTATTAAAAATAAACAGCAGAAAACATGTAAAACTCATGTAAATCTAATTCACCCATTTGAAGCACATGTCAATACCGTAACTAAGTCTGTGTATATATATGTGTGTGTGTGTGTATAATTTTTTTTTTTACAAAAAATATGGTCACAAGACCTCATTTGAATCACTATGGCTTTCGTGCATACAAAATGATACAAAAATTCCTGAAGCTAGCCAATATTTCACGGATACATCATGCAGACACTCTAATGGTTCTAGTGGTAGAACGTAATGGTCCTTGATACTCTGCGTAGCAAGCGTTCGAAGCAGCCCGATACCCCCATGGCATTTCTCTTAAATCTCCTAGGGAGGTCATCTATAGCAGCATCCAGGATATCTGTAGCCAGTCGATCCAGGTTCTTCTCCAGCTTTGTGAGATCATCATCTCCTTTATGAACAAAGTGAGATCCTGCTTGCCTGTCCATTGGGGAGGATCCCCAAGGTTGTGCATCACCAAAATTTGCATGTAGAATTCAAGTTTTGTTATCGTCCATAAAAATCATAAAAACTTGAAAAACATAAAAAACATAATCAACATCTGAGGTATTGCTTCTTACCAATGTCACCCCACTGAGCCCCGGGTGGTAGTGGTAGGTCGAGATCTCCTAAGAATTCAGACCCTGCATATGGATAATCATCAATCACGAGGACCTGATCACTTAGCCAGTGGAAGAAGGCATCCTCTAACTTTACCTTGGCCCCGCTACCTCTTGTGCGGGCCATGATATCCACCCACCGCACTATAAAGGGGTCTCTAGCTCTAAGCTCTGTAAATACAACCTGGGGCCACATGAGGGGTACCCTCTCAAAGAAGAAGCATGCTAGGATGGTTCCATATCCAAACTTCTTTTGCTCTCCTTGCCAACATTTCGTCATCTGATCCTTGAATACAGGTAAACGTGCCTCGGCCCATTTATATACTGTGGGTGCCATGACCTCCAGAGCATACACACTATGTGCCTGGGATGCTTGATGGGCCTCTTGGCTCCTAACCACCCTATGCATGGTAAATAGAATAGTCCAAAGTTGTATATCCCTTATAGCCTTTATACGGATCTTCTTACCTGACATTTTTGTACCAGAAAAGCAATGACGAGCAATAAACTCCTATGTAGTGACATCCCCACCTCGGGAACTAGTCAAAGAAATGGGTGCTCCCTATTTAGATATCCCTATCAGGAAGTAGATATCTTCCATGTCTAGAGTCACAATATGAGGTCCCACCTCAAAATACTATTTTTCTCGATTCCACATCTGTAGTATGTACTCCAGTAGACGTGCATGTGAAATCATGCTAGCGACATGGAAGAATTTTAAGAGGGCAAAGCCTCTCAAGGTAGCTATGAAACCTCCATTTCTTGTGGCTAGGGAATCATCATCATCATGTTTCTTTTCCTTCCAAATTACCATTTTATACCAAATAAACCTGCCAAAAATAATCAATGAGCTATTTAGAAACACATTTCACCATTAAAGTTGCTCAAAAACTTTTTATGTGGCTAGGGAAAGTTGTTTTTTGAGCTCACGATAGGCATCACCTGAGTATAACTAAAAAACCATGGTTTTCATCGAGCAACACCTTTCACATAAAGGCCTAGCACGGTGCTCGCCGTTGGTATTTTAGGTTTTCCCATTAAACTAAAAAACTCAACCAAATAAAAATTGGAAAACATAAAAAGGAAGGGAAGGGTTGTTATGGAGAGAAATTCCTATGGCTTGGGTTACCACAATAGACAGCTTTGACTCCAAAAATCAATCTTTTCCAATATGCAATAGAAATAAAATGTCTAACCCTAAAGGGTTAGACCTTGTACCTTATTCCAGACGGTTGAAGTAGATCGCCGTTGAGCTTTCCAATCTTCAGCTTGAATTGATATAATACTTCCTCAACAACAAGTAAACAATACAAGCATACTATATATCATGGTGTTAGATCTATTCTAGCATATATAATCAATAATGTAAAAGCATCTGACATATTCCAATGGATACAATATTTAATCAAATACACATCATTGGACAAGAAAAGATATTTCCATTAATATAAATCAGAGATTACAAGATAGATACAACCTCTGATGGCACGTCTGCGAACCAGAGAAACTAAATCCCCCACTTGGGCCTCCACCACCTCAATACTCCATCTCACGATAGCAAGATCACTAGCAAAAGGCAAGCTTGGGAAGAACACAAAAGTGCTCCAAGGGACAAAGGGATGCAGACTCAAGTACAAATTATAGCAACAATGGACTATAGTTTCTTTCCTCTCAATCTCTCTATCCGCCTTCAATGTACCAAGGGGTTCCTTATATAGCTTCACAAGGGATAATGAAGGGTCGAATCCGAGCGATCTCTAGGCATATGGAAGGCCAGGAGTCGAATGAGTCAGATCCATGTCAAGGAAAACTCCAAAAGGATTTGGATTATGCACACATCCCGATGTACGTGGTTATAGGGGTCAAACCCGTGTATGTACACGGTTATCAGATAAAAATCCACGTATATCATTTTTCATATAGTTTTAGGGATGATCAAGGAAACATCAAAGGATAAAATATGGTCCATGGGGTCTAAAGAGTCTGCAACGGGACAGGGAAAGGCCATACAAAGTGTGATTCACCTAGAGTGGTGAAATATGCTATAACAAGGGTTCTAGCTATTACTTGCATCTTACGGTGTGAAAAACGGACGGACGATGGCTTCACAATCTCTGGTTGAAATCTACACCTCGAATCTCCCAAAATGCTCCAAGACTTGGTAAAATGGTAAATGTTTTGATTTTTACTATTTTACTTGCCTTTTATAACATATTTTTAGGGTTTCTTGTATTATTTTAATGTTTTTAAATTATTTTTATCAAAAATACCCTTTTACATAGTTTATAAAAGTCATTTTAAATGTTTTTAGAGACTAATAATCTTTTTAAGAGTCTTGCAGGGATGAAAATAAACAATATTGGCCACGGGAAAGTTCATTTTTGACTTTTTCGTACTTCTAAAAAATGGAAAAGGTCCTTGAGCGTTCATTTCGACACTTTGATCACACTCCCAAAACATAGTATCAAAGTTTCGAGTCTTTTTTCGATTGTTTTCAGGATCCTAAAACTTGTTCATTGCATAAAAGAACCCTAATGGCATGTTCTTTAAACTATTTACGGAATCCGTCAATGTGAAAATATTTTCGAGTGCAGTTGTATTCTTCACACTCGTAAAATTACTTGACGAGTCATCTTTCTGATAGTAGTTTATCTCTTTTTCGGGTCAAATTGACTATTTACAAAAAAAGACCCTTTGGATTCTTTTTTTGTCTTTGTTTAGACTCTCTAAAGATGAACGATACCGAGTTAAATTTCATTGGACTTGTTAAACAAAACATTGAGAGACCCTCTTTTGGGAATGAATCCCTCCTTTCTCAGGTTTGTAAAATGTATGAGAATGGAATTGCCTTCAAACGAGCTACAACGAGTGTTTGTTGCCCTTTTTGAACTCGTAAAAAAAAAAAAGAGGCACTCATCAAACATGATGGGGAAATTAAGGGAAGGGAATCAATTCACTTTGCAAATAAAATGGCAGTTTGTCGTCACCTTTGAACATGGCACTTGTCTGCATTTCATTCAGTCAATTAGGTATTCAGCTTGTCTCTGAGTCAACCCACTTTCATGAGTCATGTCACTCTTCTAAGTCTTTCAAATAATATATTGTCCAATGTCGTATTGTGTTCTACCTCATCGAGTCAATGCTGCCAAGTCTTCTGTCGTGCCGCCCGATGTTCAAAGGGAAGTTTTAAAGTTTACCTCTACAGTGAAAATTTGAGTCAGTCCTATGGTTACATTATCTACAACATTCTAGAGCTTTGTTCCGAGTTTCATGTCGTCGATGTGGGATTCATCACGGCCCTCCTTTGATGAGACTATTCTTGTCGACATCAGCTCATCATCCATGAATTAGTCTTAGAAACAATGTTAGTACCTTGAGGTTTGTATGCCTTAATGACAGATTCTTTCAATCTTGAAATAGGTTCACATCATTGACCTTTGATCGATAGACTCGACTAAGTGTTTGAAATCAAATCATCTATTCACACTCAGTAGATTGTACTAGGGTACCTTGGGAATCATCGACATTAATGGTGATATCCATCGCACTTGTTAATGGTTCACATCATTGACCGGTAATCAAGTGGTTTCTACCATGTTCGACTTGAGATCATTGTAATCACATGGATAGAATTGTACTTTGTGGAAGACAAGGCGAAGAACCTGGGTATTTGTTAAAAGCACTCATAAATTTCTCCCATGTTGTGATGGAAGTATATTGTATGAAGTCCCGGCATGGATCCACATTTGTATGGTCGTGGTTGTGCTCAATTTTTTGTTCATTTGACATAGATATACACTATATTTCTAGTATCTATGTCCCAAGTTTGAGTCTTCTATTACATGGATCTATGCTGTATTATAGTAGCCATGGTGGTGAATAAATTTCATGGATCTTCCTTGTATTGGTCTGCAGCCATGTTGAGGACACATTTGTTCATGAGTCAAAAGTATTGATGAATTGTAGATTCCTGGTTGATGATCTCCAATCAAGGTGGTTCTTTCCTCGAAGTGATAACTTGCTCTTTTAAAGATCTCACCTATCGTATCCCTCTAGCCTCATGCTTTGGGGGGAATTATGTTACACATAAATCTCATCATCATCATGTGATGAGGCCCCAAACACCTATATTTTCCCTGAATCCTAAGTTGTGAATCAAAACACTGGCCCATATATCAATCCTACATATGATAATCCAGCACTGCTCCTAGCATCGGTACCAACGCACCTAACATGAAGGGAAAAAGATCCTTCAGTGCTCCTAGCATGAAGGATAAGAGCATCGACCTTCCTAGAGAGGGGAAAAAGGCAGGAAAATCCTCAATCTCAATCAAATTTAGCAGAGAGAAACTTGGGGATTAGGCAAAGGGTTGACACATTGTTAGCTGGGATATTTCGCCTCCTGCAGACAGCAAGGTGTTCCACTGGTCTGAATTGTTCAGATCCAGAACAAATAGAGGACAGAGGTTCAAGACTCTCCCTAGACACTGTAGATACCTAGAATGTGATGCTTCGACTATTACACTGTGTACCTGCAATAAAGATTCAACACACAAACATATCAAAACTTCCAGAATATAATCCACTAATCTATGTTAGGGACTAAGGAATCTAACAACATACATGTGAAATCAAACAACAACAATATATGTGGGACAAAAATCAACTTGCATTAAAGAAATATGAAGAATTTTACAACCAAGCCTTAGTGTTGACATGCATCTCCATGAAACCAAGCATTCTCATCCCCAAAAGCTTCGACTCTAGCTCTCTATGATCTCCCAAATGGTATTGGGCCAAGTAATCAATCCAACAACATAACAATACCTTCAGAGTTCTCCACTCAACCATGGCTATGAGCTCATATTTATAAGGCTTAATGGATAGGGTAGGTTGACAGATTAGTGGGTGAGGTGGCCTCTAATATCCTAGGATGAGGGATCTCGAGCTTAACTGACCCACAATAGTAGGGATAAGGGAGGACACGAGGCTTATCATCTAGAAGCCTCGAGAAACTTCTCTTTTTCCCTTTTTACCTAGGGTACCACATTTCTCCTTTAATGAAAGAGCGGTTCTGGTAAGAAACACTTATGGACTAGGGGCCATAAGTGGTGGCACCACTTGTGGGAAACAGGAGATAGGCGGTGCAAACAAGGTACTGCTCCTGGACAATAGAGGAAGTGAGGTGCTAGAAATTTTCATGAAATATTGACAAATAGCATGGGTTTCCACTCCAAGTGCTAGGATTCAGGGAAAGTAGGTATGTCAAAAGACTTATCACATGATGGTGACAGGATTTTGGTATAACAAGATTGCCCCGAAAGCATGAGTCTTAGATGGATACGATAAACGAGAGCTTTGAGAGAACAAGTTGTCTCCATGAGATGAAAATGTTGGCTCAATCAGAGCATGTTGTCAAGTAGGCATCTGTAGTAAATCAGTATATTGACTCATAGGAACAAGTAACCAAACTCATGGCTGCAGACCAATACAAGGCAGATCCATGAGAGGAATAAACAAGCATGGCTACTAGAATACATCGTAGATCCATGTGATAGAGGACTCAAAATTGGACATAGCTACCAGACATACAATGTAGTTCTATGCCACACAGACGCAAATTTGAGCATAGACACGACCATACAAATGTGGATCCATGCTAGATATACAAAACTCCATCGCAACCCGGGGAAAAAGCAATGAGCGCTTTAAACAAATACCCAAGGTCTTCATGTCATCTTCCATAAAGTACGATTCTATCCATGTGATTACAATGATCTGAAGTAAAACATGATAGAAACCACTTGATTACTGGCCAATGATGTGAAGAGTTAACAAGTGTGAGGGATATCACCATTAATGTCAATGATTCCCAAGGTACCCTAGTACAACCTACTGAGTGCGAATAGATGTCATGATGTTGGACACCTAGTCGATTCTATCGATCAAAGGTCAATGATGTGAACCTATGTCAAGAGAGAGAGAATCTATCATTAAGGCATACAGATCTCAAGGTACTAAATATTGTTTCTAAGACTATTTCCTGGATGATGAGTTGATGTCGACAGGAATAGTCTTGTCGAAGGAGGGCCATGATGAGTCCCACATCGGTGACACGAAAATTGGAACATAGTTTTGGAATGATGTGAATGTAGTAACCATATGACTGACTCAAATATACCGACACAAAGACTGTGTAGACTGCAGAGGTAAAACTTCTTCAAATCCCCTTTGAACATTGGGCGGCACGACAAAAATACTTCGTAGCATGACTAAACGGGACAGACACACAATGTGACAATGGACAATGCATTTTTTTGAAAGACTCAAAGGAGTGACATGACTCATGAAAGTGGATCATCATGGAGATTAGCTGAATACCCAATTGACTAACATGATGTGCAGACAAGTGCCATATTCAAAGGTAAACAACAAACAACTACCATTATTTACAAGATGATTCCCTTCCCATTTCCCCCATCATGATCGATGAGTGCCTCTTTTTGGTTTTACGAGTTCAAAGAGGGAAACAAACACTTGATATAGCTTGTTGGAAGACAAGTCCAGACTCAAATATTTTACAAACCTGAGAGAGGAGGGGCTCGTTCCCAAGATGGGTCTCTCAATGTTTGATATAACAAGTCCACTGAAAGAAAACTTGCTATCATTCATGTTTAGAGATTCTGAACGAATACGGAAGAAGACTCCAAAAGGGTCCTTTTTCATATGATTTAGTCTCTAAGGCCCGAAAAAGTGTAAAATCATACCTTAGAGAACTCTTCCAGTCATGATTGGCTGGAGTGTTCCTTTTTTGTAAATATTCCTATCCAAATTGAAAAAGAGATAACCTATCGTTGGATGGACGACTCTTCAAATACTTTAACGAGCGTGAAGAAGACAAGATTGCTTGATGATCTTTTCATATTTAGGGAGCTTGAAAAGAGTTTAAAGAGAACTCCATGAGGTTTCTTAATACAATGTCATATTTTATGAGCCTGGAAAGAATCATAAATGGACTTGACGACTTTTTCATTTTTAAGGAGCCTAAAAAAGAGGTGAAAAGGGGACTCCATGACGCTTCTTTACACAATGTTGATTTTCATGAGCCTAGAGATAAGATGGAAATGGACTCAGACCTTTGATACTAGATTTTAACAAGTGCGATAAAGTGTCGTAATAAACGCTCATTGAACTTTTCCATTTTATGAAAGTGTGAAAAAGCTATAAACAAACTTTCCAAAGCTTCTTACTATAGTTCTCTTATCCTGCAAGCGACTCTGAAACAAGTGTTAAATGCATTTATAACTAGCATTAAGGGATTACAACAGATAAAATTTGACTAAAATATGATTTTATATCAAAAATATAATATGTTAGACCCAAAAATGCCTATATAAGTCATGTAAATAGTAAAAAACCAAATCATTTCATTATTTACCTATAGCAGAGAGCACTTGGAGCATTTTCTTAGCCAGATCTTCAGCAGTTGAAACTGGGAGTTTCCACCATCCGTTTTCAGCATCGTGAGTTGCAGGTAATAGCTAAGACCCTTCTCTTTCATTTCATAGCATTTATTTTGAGATTTGGTGGGGTTTTGGGCTCATATGGCAAGCCCTAAAACCTTAAAAGCAGGCATCACAGCTACCCCTTGCAGGATACGCGATACTACCCAAGAATTCTGCCAATAACACAGTGGACAGGTGGTGCCAGCCGTGGACAATTTAAACTGATAGTATAAGCAAAATAAAATCATTCCTTTGATTTTTAATTATTTAAGGATGATTCTAATGCATACCATTATTGTTTTTGGCAGGTCTACGATTCTCAAAAGATGGTGATATGGAAAGAAAGAATGCATGACAATGAGGATGTTGCTGCTGAAAGAAATATGGGTTGTATTGCCTCATTACAGGACTATGGGCTCCTGAAGTTCTTCCGGACCTCAAGCATGGTGTCACATGAGCGGTTACTGGAACACATACTACAGATGTGGAATCCAGAGCAGTAGTATTTCAAGGTGGCAAGCCATATCCTTATGGTGGGAGTAGAGAACATATACTTCTTGATAGGTCTCTAGAGATGGAGTGCCCCCATCTCACTGACAAGATCTCGTGGAGGGGATATTACCACTCAAGAGCTTATAGATCATCAATGTGCACCAGGGACATGTACATCGGGGAAGAAGATACCCATCAAAGAAGTGATGGATAGGGCCCTACGGACCATCCTATTTACCATGCAGAGGGTGGATAGGAGTTAGGGTGTGCACCAAGATTCTAGGGAACACATGTTATATGACATAGAGGTCATGGCACCCACGGTGTTCAACTGGGTGAAATCCATGCTTCCAATCTTCAAGGATCAACTGACTAAGTGTCGACAGGGAGAGCTAAAGCAGTTTGGATTTGGTTCCATTTTATCCTGCTTCTTCTTTGAGTGGGTTCCTCAGATGAGACCTTAGGTGTTCTTCCGGAGTCTGAGAGCACGGGACCCCCGTATGCTAAGGTGGGTCTAGGTCATGGCTCGCATACGAGCGGGTAGGTGAAGGGTGAAGTTCAATGATTCGTTCTTTAGATGGCTACGAGTTCAGATCCTCATGGTTGATAATTATGCTTACGTAGGCACGGACTTCACCAGAGATCCTGACCTACCACTCCCACCTAGCGGATAGTGGGGTGACATTGGTAAGAGGCAAGAAACCCTAAAATGGATGAAAATGTTTTTTATGTTTTTTAATGTTTTGTATTTTTTATGTTAAGTGATGAGACCTATATATTCTCATGCAGATATGGGAGCATCACAACTTGGAGAAGCATCTCCATTGGATAGGTGAGTTGGAGCTCGCTTTGTACAACAGGGTGATGATATCATCGGGGAGCTGGAGGAAAACCTGGAGAGGTTGACCTTGGATATCCTAGATGACCTCTTAATGAGATATTAGAGATCCACAATGGGAGTACCAGGTCAATTCAGTAGGCTGCTACGTAGAGTAGCTCGAGCAGTGATGTGCTATCACGAGCACCACTAGTGTATGAGATATGTACTGAAAGCTGATAGCTTCAGGATTTTGTATAATGATTTTTCTTGAAAGGCTACATGCTTCAGATGAGGTCTCGGGACCTATTTTTTGTAAACTTTTTCGTATATATATATATATATATATATATATATATATATATACACATACTTTTACACGATGTTTATATGTTTCAAATGGAAAATGCATTTTCTATGAGTTTTATGTGTCTTTAAATGTTTATTTAGAATGTACCATGTTTGATTTGATGTCATGAATGGGAAATATACCAATATAGGATGTAATTATCCAATGAGTCAGCCACTAAATTATGTTCCCTAGGGATATGCATGTAAGTAATAGTTTCAAATGATCTTTCTAGCAAACGCAATCTCTGGAAGAGGCGGAGGAACACCGGGTTTCTAATGGTGTAGACATGGTTTAAATGGCAAACCACGAGCTATGAGTCCATCAACACTACTAGATCACGAACATCCTGGGAGGTAGCTTCAGTCAGAAGACTGATGATCGCTTCATACTCGACGATGTTATTAGTAGCGAGACCTATACAAACCGCTCCTAAACTGACCAAATCTCCATCCGGGGAATAGAGGACCCAAGCAGCCGAGGCGGGATTCAAGGTGTGGCAGCAGGCACCATCAGTGAAGCCATAGAAATCCTTTTGCATGACCAAAACATGGTATAAACAGATGCGGACACTAAACTGAAAACCATCTTGAAAATACTAAAAGCACACTGAAAGTCAATCAATATACATATGTACAAGATACTATCCAAGAAAGACCTAGGCATAGTACGTTTTCAGGTACAACCCATTGTGAGGTTTCCCCAAAGGGATTCCATCATAATTAACGAAAGGTCTGTACCACATGGACTCGAATTTACCCTTCCCTAGTTTGTCATATCCCTGATCATAAGTCAATACTAGGTCACCCTCGTTAAAGACACAAGGTTAGACAGATTTATCGTACTACACCTTGACGCATTTCTTATGTGCCTCATTAGCCAAGGCAGCATCTCTCTGAGTCTCGTCAAGGTTACTCAAGTACAAAAATATTTCTTCCTCTGTAGAAGTGTCTGGGAGAAGTTCGATGGCCAGTTGTAAGGATGGGATCTGACATTGGATCGACAAGATATCCTCAAGTCCATAGTCAAGCTGGAATGGCGTGAAACCAGTAGATATTTTCATAGAAGTCTGATAAGACCAAAGAGTGGAGAAAAGAACATGGTGCCATTTGGATTTTTGATCTCCAACCATCTGACGAAGCATAGTTTTCAAAACTTTGTTAATGGGATCTACCTAACCATTAGCTTGTGGATAATATGGTGTAGAGTTTTCATGGTGAAAACCTAGCTTGGCACTCAGTTCCTCCATCATTTAATTACAGAAATGGGATTCGTGATCAGTAATGATGGACCGCGAAACTCCGAATCTAGCTATGATATGATTGAACAAGAAGAGAGCGGCGGTCTTACCATCTTCTGCATATGTAGGCATGGCCTTAGCCCATTTTGTCAAATAATCAATGGCTACGATGATGTACCCATGCCCCCTGGATGAGGTAGGCTTACAATGAATGAAGTCAATCCCCCATTTGGAAAATGGGCCAATAGCAATGATGGGGTGTAGCAGATCAGGATGGGTGTGCTTTTTAGGATAAAAATGTTGAGAAGGTGGGCATTTCTTAACAGTCTCATGACAGTATTTGAAGACAGAAGGCCATAAATAGCCAGTGCGAAGGATTTTTTAGGCTGTAGCCATCCCAGATAAATGACCGCCACATGCTCCAGAGTGGCAATCATTTAACACATGTTCAGCCTCCTCATGATTGAGGCATCACCGGAGAATAGAGTCTATCCCACGTCTATACAAGGTATCATTTAGGATAAGATAGTATTTCACATGGTGACGGATACGGTGGCGATCATCGTGAGATAAATGTGGCTGAAATCGCTATGTTTGGAGATAAATTAGAAAATCTCCATACCAAGTATCAGTAGTGATAATCAGGAACAAGAATTCATATAGAAATGCATCACTGGGCTCAGATTCTATTGTAGCACAGGGAAGATCACACATAAGCTCTACAGAGACCAAGGATTTCTTTGATGTGGCCTTGGCAAACTCCAGATCAAACTTCTGAAGGATAACAATCCAGTGGGAGTACTTGCCCCCAAGCACCTAACGAGTGAGGATGTAATACATTAGGTTTTGGTCTGCCAATGCAGTGGTAGTGCAGAGCAGAATGTAGTGACAAAACTTTTGTACAGCAATGACCATAGAAAATTCTAACTTCTCCACACATGAATAACGGGTGTCAAAATCCATAAGATTCTTACTAGTGTAATAAATCACATGCTCCTGACCGTGGATATTGTCCTGCACTAAAACCATAGCGATGGTAGTAGCGAAGGAAGCAATATATAAGAGAAAGTCCTTTGAATAATCTGGGGGGTGTATCATAGGTGAATGAGTCATAGCATGCTTAATATTATCAAAGGCGTGTTGGGCCTGGTCATCCCAGAAGAATGGAGTGTTATTCTTGAGAAGACGCATATAACTGTGCCTTTTCTTTATGAAATTGAACACGAAACAATGGATAAAGTTTTCCTTCCCTTGCAAACTTTGGAGTTCAAGGAGATTAGTTGGGGCTAGTAGATCTAAAATAACAACATTCTTCAAAGGATCGATCTAGATGCCATCTTTGGATACCAAAAATCCTAGCAGACGTCCCGTCTCAACGTAAAAAACACATTTATGTGGATTGATCCATATATTATAATGACAGCATCTCAGGAATATGTCTCTAAGATGACCAAGGTGGTCCTCCTATTTCTATGAATGAGCAGGGAGGTCGTCAAGGTACGGTTCAACAATATGTTTAATATCATGAAATGCATTGGACATCGCACGCTGGAACGTGGCTCCAGCATTTTTCAAGCTGAAATGTAACTTCTTGTATGCAAAGATTCTCCATGGGCAAATGCATGTCATATTATGCTGATTGGAGGGTAATATCTCAATCTGATTATATCCAGAGAAGTCATCCATGAATGAAAAGATGACACTTCCAACACATTTGTCGATAATTTGATCAATGTGTGGAGTTGGAAAGTTGTCCTTGGGACAAGATTTATTCAAATCCCTAAAATCGAAATAAACTCTAATGGTGCCCTGATTTTTATTAACAGGGACAATGTTCGATACCCATTCCATCAGGGGTATAGGATAAATAAACCCATCTTTGAGAGGTTTCTCAATTTCAACATTAATAGCTAGGGCCTTCTGAGGATGGACCTGCCTAAGTTTCTTCCTGACAGGTTTAGCCATGGGCTAGATTTTAATCTCATGGACCACAATGGATGGGTCAATCCCTGGCATCTCTTCATAGGACCAGGCAAAAATATCATGGAATTCCTTAAAAAGTGCCTTATATGCTCCAGATTCATCTGCCAAGCAGTTCTGCCCAACATGAACATGCTTGACAACGTCAGGCTTGGATGATATGTCAATCGGGTTCTTATGAGTAATGTTGCAAAGGTTTCCTTTAGAATCTGTATCTTGCAACAATATAGGATTTTGGGGAACATTGACAATATCAGTAGGAAACAAGGATGCAAAATCATGGCTAACCGAACTGGTGTTGGGGAGGAACATGGATCTATGATGGTGATTTTTGTAAATGGGCTCATTTGTATTCATTATCTCCATAATGGACACATCGGAAGGGAAAGTCTTAGAGAGATAATCTAGAATAGGAAGAGAAGGTTCTGACTAGTACGGTAAATGGTAAGGATCCGAAGCCACTAGATGAAGGTCATCAGTGTGATCATCGGAAAAGGTTTGAATGGTGTCATACATAGCTTTGTGTGCACTCAATGAGGTGGACTCAGCAACATGTTTGTCCTTAGTCTCATAATCAAATGAGGCAATCATATGGACTATTGTGGTGTCCGTGCTAGGAGGAGTGGATGGAAAAATCCCCATAAGGGATGAATCCTTCAACATGCCTACCCCAATCAACTGGTAAGGAGGAGGGGACTGGCCTAACATGGGGATGTTATTAGCCATGGAGGTAGTAACATCTGGCGTACAGAAATCAAGCTGATCAATAGTAACAATTCTCCCTACATGCAGGAATTGGACTGTTTGAAATACTGTTGAGGCAACAACAGTCATGGCATAGAATCAATTCCTTCCTAGAAGGAGGTTGTAATCTAAAGGGTAATCTACCACTTCTACTTGGATGGAAACAGTTTTTCACCTTAGCTCGACCGCTAGGGCTGATATGAGACTATGGGGTTGGAAACCCCATCCATAAAAGGCTTTAAGGGTTGTAGGTGATGTGACAAGCTCAGGAGAGCTGAGAGCCTTCCAACAAGTCAGAGACAACATCGAGGTCGAAGCTCCTTCATCTAGTACCATTCGAAAGACTTTGTTTCCCACTACTTTCGTAACGATATGAAAAGCAAGTTTATGTGGTAATCTAGGCTTGTAGTTCTCAACATTGAACTGAATCAAGTTAGTGTTATCCGGGTCTAAAGCTCCTAATGTTTTCAACAAGTTCTTGCGCTGTATAGGGAAACTTTGGAGTACCTCTAAGGTAGACATCGCACAAGGTTCCTGAGCGATATCTTCAACTAGATTATAAAATTGAGCAGCTCAGGCATTTGGATTAAAGACAACCTTCCGAAGAGTACTCTTAGGTGGGTGCAAAATCATGTCGAGAGTAGGCTTCTCGATAGATAAGGGGACAATAGACAAGAATTCCAGAGAACTAGTAGAGGGAACTTTCAATGAAGAATATTGATCTTCTTTCTTATCTACGGGTTTGTCATAATTCTGAATTCAATTTTGTAGATTGATGGTATTTGAGGACATCATATGAATTTCCTCTGATGAACTAGAGTTTCTCCAATTAGACATGTGGTCTATCAGTTGTTGTTGAGAGGGAAAAGGATCTGTAAGTACTGTGGGTGCAGGATTGGACTTCAAAAACTAGGAGATTTTGTCCCGACGAGGACACTCCTTTGAAAAATGGTCACCACCGCATATCAGACAGGGATATTTTTCCTTCATTTTCCTTTTGTTGTTATCACTGATGGTTGGTCGTGGAGTCTCCTGTTGGTTTCCAGGTTTTTTATTTCAAGATTTACCTTTCTTCTTATTATTACCTAAGGTTTGAGTACTTTGAATAGAATTGACCTCGGCGGAAACCTCAAGAGTCGAAGGAGTAGGGGTGGTAGTTTGGGTTTGCTTGGTAGGTTTTGCTATGGACGGGGACTAGATTGAACCAACAACAAGTAATTCTTCTGGTGGCTTGGCAGGATCAGTGATGGGGTGAGGATCTTGAGGAATCAGGTCATAAAGAGTTCCAGACTAGGAATAGACCAAGTCTAGGTACCGAGCCTGACTAATAGCCTGCTCTTCGGTAATGACACCACCCTCAGCCACATCTCAGGAAATAGGAGGAAACAAGGATTTAGTGAACCAATTAGCTAGTAACTGATCCAGAATGGGGGCCTTAATAAGCCTTCTTCACCTTCTCCACTCATGAATATGATTAGAAATGTGGGTGGAGGTGTTCTGTCGCAGAGAGGTTAAAATATCAGTGCCCATTTCATAAGGAATAGGGAGCTAAAAGTATGTAAGAAACACAGTTTCCAATGAGCCAAAATCCACAAACGAATTTTGTGGGAGTTCAGTGTACCACTTCACGTCCGTACTGGTAAAAGTTCAATGAAAGATTCGTAACAAAACGGAATCATCCATGATGGAGTTGGAAGAACACCACAAATGAAATGTCACAACATGGTTCTTTAGATCATCTCCTTGCTTCCCATCAAATTTTGGGATATCTGATGGTAACTTTACCGAAATGGGAGGCCACGAGGGATTGTGTCGAATGGGGTCATTAATCAACTTGGACAAATCAGGGAGGTCCAAAGTTGCTAGGAAAGGTAAATGTCAGTTGGGTTGCACATATTGGTAATATTGATATGGCATATAATTACCAGTAGGACCATAAGTTGACGGACAAACAGTTTGTTGTGACGAAGAACTACCGAAAAATCCATCCATAGGGGTTTGATTTCTAGGATCAGGACCGCTAGGGCCACTAGTGACTCTAGGAGGAGGACCACCAAGGCCACCGGAACCACTAGGGCCATCAATACCACCAAGACCATCGAGACCACTAGAACCACCAAGACCACCAGACCCTCCAGAGCCACCAAGAGGTAAACCTCTAGATCCTCTGGAAACACTAGGCGGAGGGCCACTAGACCCTCCAAATCCATAAGGAGGAAAGCTACCAGACACCCCAAGACCACTAGAACCACTAGGACCATAAGGAGGAAATTTTCTAGATCCTTCAGGACCATTAGGCCCCTTAAGGGGAGGACCTCTGTAAGGTGGTCCTTCGGCACCTCCCGCAGTATGTATAGGTATCCTCCTCGTATCTGGCATGTAAGACCAGTTGGGTTTCCCCCATGGTGTAAAAGTGTTACTGGAGTATAGAATTCCAATATAAGGCATTCCTGTAGGATTGGGTGGATGATTATCTACAGGTATTTGATAACCATAACATCCAGAATACTGAATGGTTACAGGTTGTGCCCCCGAGGGCTGACCTAAACTGGATGGGGGATTCACCACGTTAGTATGGGTGGGAGGGACATAAACTGTAGATGGTTCTATGTTAGAGGTCTGCCCTTGACTAGGTACAATTTCGGTGCCAGATAACGTAGTTCATGTTGGGGGTTTCCCCCAGCACTAAAAGGTACTGACGAAATGTGAATTGAAGGTTGAGCCCCAGGTGCAGAAGACCTGAGAGGATTAGGAATAGACATAACATGAGAGGTGATAGGGGTGGTAATTTGACCCAGGTTATGTGGTGTTACTGTACGATCTATAATCGGTTCTATGGGTCTCATAGAATCAGCAAGTGAATGATATCCCAGAAAAAACAGATGTGGAACGTGATGGTGTTGGTCCTAATAGTTCATCTATCTGCTTATCAATATCCTGTGCATGGAGAATGGAAGCACCGTATTTCCTGCATTCTTCTTCATCTTTAGAAGAGTTTAAATGGGTGCCAAATGAGGTAATGGGCTGTCCTATAGAGGTATCCCAAAATGGAGCACTGGGACCATAATATGAATGGGTTGTATCGTCAACATGACCTTTCGTGGGAGAATGGAATGATGTATTTCCCCTAGAAGGTTGTTGGACCAAAGGAGGCAAGTGTGAAGAATATGGTACTCCACTTTCTACAACCACATTATCTCCCACTTGGGAGGTGGTAGCAGCTCCTTAGTCGATAGCTTCCATTGGATTTTCTCTTGAACCAGGAGTAAAATCGGGTCGCATGCCCCATACTCTTCTGAAGTGTCTTAAATCAGCTAGTTTGTACAGTTCCTATCTAACCTAGGGTCTAAAAATCTAGAAAACACACCAAAATACCTCCCTACACAAGCTATAGGTCAAAACAAGCACACTTAAAATGATAGGAGGAGTTCAAAATGTCAAGTTTCTCACCAGGATTGTCAAGAAGCTGCCACTCACGATATACCTCGAGGGTACGTGCATACTAATCTCCTCGAATGTTGTTTTCAGTGTATGGCTCCAAACAAGACGGCCAAAGGGATTTTCTCAGATAGATATGTATCCTAGTGGGGTCTCCCGATATACTCAAGGTACGTGGGAGCTCGAATCGATAGTAGTGCTGTCTAATGCATAACCGTACACAAGGGGCCTTTCGATATACAATCGAGTATGTGAAGTACCTTTCTATATACCTCAAGGGTATGTGAAAGGCCGTTCGATATACTGACAATATGTGGAAGAACCGTGTGAGTCCCGAGATGTAATGCTGACAAATAACAATAGCTCCTATGCTTAATGGCGCCCGAACATGTCTCTAACCTATCACCTAGTTGCTACGTATATTTTAACCTATAACTACCGTTAATTTTAAAGTGGACTGTTAGGTGAATGCATGATGTTTTGACAGAAAAGTAAAACCATGTAGTATGCTTGTGCTAATGTTCAATTTACCATTCAGTATGCCTACTTACAGAAGGGAAGAGAGTATTTTCTTTTGTTTAAAAACCAAAAAATATTTCTAAACAACAGTCATGAAAACAAAAACAAAGACAAGCAATACCTTTTTCAAACTGATTTCTCTTTTCTGAAAGCAATGAGAAGGGGAAGAGTCTCTTTTCCTAAAAGAAGAACAAGAAGCACACCTATATGCAAATGCACTTTATTTTTTCAATTTTCTCAAAACATAAGCAAATCTAACTTAAAACTGCCATTTTTTTTATTTTGATTGAGATAGTTCTAAATGCATAAGAGATGAAAGAACATGAAGATCCTAAAATCTTATAAATCCAATCAGAAAACCAATGTTCAACGCTCAATGATGATATCCTAGTCTCAGTGAAAAATTTTCTTTTTTAAAGGAAGGAAAAATAAGTTTACTATGCAAATAAGAAATGAAACCTGGATGCTAATCTAGTGTTCTTCTTTTAGTTTATATAACAGAAATGAAAGAGATCTTACTAATACCCTAAGCTTTCTAAAAACAAGAAATACTTTTGCAAACACAACCAACAAGCATAGAAGTGGATGAACAATCAAAAGACCTAATCAAAATTTTGAATTTCCACTCAAATCAATCTTAAACCATAAAATTATGAAGCCACAAACATCAGATTTTTTAACACAAGTATGATAAGTAGAACTACAAGCAATAAAGCTCAATTTTTTATTAAAAAAATGGGGAAAAAAGGTTTTGGAATGATGCCTACCTGGCACTGTGCTTCTCAGGTGTTGACAGAGCATTTCTAACCTAGCACCGCTTCTCGCCAATGGGATACAGGAGGTGGCACCGTGTACTACCCACTTTTTTCAGGTGGTGGCACCACTCCTTGTACACAGCATAGGCGTGGTTCCCTGTAGATGACCAAAACACAAAGAGAATGATGGATCAATTCAGAAAAAGACTAGATCAAGGTGAATACTGCTGGATTGAGTATGAAAACGAAGGATAAAAGGTCGAAATGACACAGATCTGAACAGATCTGGAAGTTTCAAACCCAAATAGACTAAGTTAGAAAGTAGATCTGACTGAAGAGAGTTGAAGAAAGAGCCTAGATTCAGACAAGAGTTGCAGATCGAGGAAGATTAGAACAACTGATACAGTATTCCCCAGCAGAGTCACTAGATTTGTTAGCTGGGATATTTCACCTCCTGTAGACAACAAGGTGTTCCACTAGTCTGAATGGTTCAGATCCAGAACAAATAGAGGAGAGAGGTTGAAGAATCTCCCTAGAAACCGTAGATACCTGGAATGTGATGCTTTGATCGTTACCCTGTGTATTTGCAATAAAGATTCAACACACAAACATATCAAAACTGCTAGAATATAATCTACTAATATATGTTAGGGACTAAGGAATCTAACAACATACATGTGGAATCAAACAACAACAATATATGTGGGACAAAAATCAACCTGCATTAAAGAAATATTAAGAAGTTTACAACCAAGCCTTAGTGTTGACATGCATCTCCATGAAACCAAGCATTCTCATCCCCAAAATCTCTGACTCTAGCTCTCTATGCTCTCCCAAATGGTCTTAGGCCAAGTAATCAATCCAATAGCATAACAATACCTTTAGATTTCTCCCCTCAACCATGGATATGAGCTCATATTTATAAGGCTTAATGGATAGGGTAGGTTGAGAGATTAGTGGGTAAGGTGGCCTCTAAGATCCTAGGATGAGGGATCTCAAGCTTAACTAACCCACAACAGTAGGGATAAGGGAGGACACGATGCTTATCATCTAGAATCCTTGAGAAAATTCTCCTTTTCCCTTTTTAGCCAGGGTACCGTGTTTCTCCTTCAATGACAGAGTGGTTCTGGTAAGAAATGCTTATGGACTAGGGGCCATAAGCGGTGGCACCACTTGTGGGAAACATGAGATAGGTGGTGCGAACAAGGTACCGCTCCTGGACAATAGAGGAAGCGCGGTGCTAGGAATTTTCATGAAAGATTGACAATTAGCATGGGTTTCCACTCCAAGTGCTGGGATTCAGGGAAAGTAGGTATGTCAAAAGTCTTATCACATGATGGTGACAGGATTTTGGTATGACACACATGGATCAAGAGTGCAAGATTTCGGTGTAACAGAATGGGCCCCAAAGCATGAAGTTAGAAGAATGCGATAGGTGAATACTTTGCAAAGTGAAGAAATCTAAGGAAATGATGCTGGCTGGAAGCTGCTGCAGTATCACTGACTCAAATATCGTATGACTCATAACATGGCTGCTGACCAATATGATACAGATCCATGTTAGTAGAGACCGACTGAACACAAACATGGCTACTAGACACAAGCCTAGATCCATGATGAGATGATAACACAGCCACGGCTAATACAAAAGTGGATCCATGTAATATGAATAAAAAAAACTCCATCGCAACTTGGGTGAGATATCTGATAACCCAGTGTCTTCAAGCCGAACTTGCAACGATACGAATCTAACCATGTGATTACAATGTCTTGACGTCAAACATGGTAGAAACCACTTGATTAACAGTCAATTATGTAAACTATTAACAAGTGCGAGGGAAATCACCATTGATGTCAATGATTCCCAAGGTATCTCAGTACATACCATCGAATGTGAATAAAGGACTTGGAGTCGAACACTCAATGAGATATTTCAATCAAGATTCAATGATGAAAACTCATGTTGAAAGCGAGGTAACCTGCCATTAAGGCATGCAGGCCCAAGTTACTTTACTTGGATTCCAAGTGTAATTCTCGGATGAGGAGTTGAAGTCACCAAAATAGACTCGCCGAAGTAGGGCCATGATGAATCCCCCATCATCGAAACGAAACATGATCAAATATGTTTTAGAGTAAACCGAACAGCATAGTGGTGTATGAAATTGACTCAGGGATGACCAACATTGTTAAAGATGATTTTACCACACATGATAGATCACACATTTATGGCCTTCCCTGTCCCTCTACAGGATATTTGGACCCCATGGACCATTTTTTTACCTTTGATGTTTCTAAGATCATCCCTAAAAACACCTGTTATTTTCTATGCACGACTTTTGAACCCTTTCTCACGTATACACATGGATATAACCCTTAAACCCATGTACATCGGGATGTGTGCAAAAGGCCAAATATTTTAGGAGTTTTCCTTGATGTAGATCTGAGTCACTTGTCTCCTAGCCTTCCATATGCCTCAAGATCACTCGGATTTGACCTTCCATTACCCCATTGAAGCACTATATAAGGAACACTTTGGATACACTAAAAGAGCAGGAATTGAAGAGCAAGAAAACTATAGTCCATTGTTGCCATAGATTATACTTGAGTCTGCATCCCTTTGTCCATTGGAGCACTTGGTGTTCTTCCCAATATTTCCTTTTCTTGTGAGCTTGCTATCGAAAGATGGATGATTGAGGTGGTGGAGGCCCAGGTGGAGGATTCAGTTTCTCTGGTTCACAGACGTGTCGACAGAGGTTGTCATTCATGTAATATTTGAATTATATTAATAGAAATATCTTTTCCTATCAAATGATGTGCATTTAAATGAATATTCAATCCATGGATGCTTTTATTTGCTTATACATTATTGATTATATATGCTATATTAGCTCTAACACCATTATATAACATGCTTGTCTTGTTTGCTGATTGTTGAGAGAGCAAATTGTTAACACAAGCGAGATTGGAAAAGCTCAATTGGGATCTACATCAACCATCCAGAATAAGGTATGTTTCGAGATCCTTTAGTGTTAGATGTTCTATTTCTATTGCATATTGGGAAGGGATTGATTTATGTGGTTACTCTGTCTATTGTGGTACACCCCAAGCCATAGGAAGTTTTCTTCGTAACAGAATTGGCAATCGTACTGGGGAGATCCTAGTCATTTCCTTTGGGGGTTTTGCCGGCATTCAATGTTCTTGAATTGCTCTGATTTCTCTATTTCTGAGTTGGTTCTGGGGTCATGTTTTCCTAGTAGTGTCTTATAGGAGTAAATTTTATCTCATCTTGTCTATTTTCCTTCTTTTTATCTCTTTTTCTTCCTATAAGTGGGTTTTTCCTTCACAGTAGCGTGTACATGCGGGTTTTCCTAGAATAGTCACGTATGTACGCGGATTTACTACAAACAGTCACATATGCCTTGATTTTTGCCTTTTTGGGGAAGATTAAGTGTTGTTGGGTGAGTCTGGATGGTTGCCGAGCCTTCTTGGATGCTTCTGGAGTCTGTATACACACGTGTTTCTGACCAGAGACACTTTTTAGTTTAAATTTTTGAAAATGTTCTTGTCATTTCATTTTCTATTTTTTGTTTTGGGATTAGTGCATTAGGTCTCTTTTACCTTGGTGCTTTTCTTAGGTGTTGTCTAGTAGTGCTTGCAGATTTTGAGGGTTGTAGGAGTCATACTTTTACTTTTTATCTCATTTAATTCAAAAAATACAAAAACATTTTCTTTTTGCATCATTATGCATTGTTTGCATTTTTCATTTTGCATGGTACTTGTATTAGGTTTGCTTGGAAAGTATTAGTCATATTTTCATATAGGAATGATTGCATATTCATTTGAAGGAAAATTTTTCACTTCACGTAGTAGGATACCGTGTTCTTCATTTGACATAGTGCATTTGCATTGATTGTTAGGTGTGCATTTTACTTCTTGTTGTGTCATAACATCATTAGTTGCATGACCATTTACCCTTTGAGTAATAAGCCAATTAAAATCAATGCATAATAAAATGAATTACAATCTTTTCTTTTATAGGGTGCACCAACAAGATTAGGTTTTAAGGTCTTGGAATAGTTCATTGTGAGTAAATTCTCCAAGACCACTAAACAAAACATTTATGTGTCTATCTAGGTGAGAGTGTGAAATTACTTTATATAAATAGTGTTCTCAGGATCCTCCTCTTAAAAGGGAGTTAAGCACAAGGTAGTATGAGTGGTTATGATTGGGATGACCCTTGGTTGTAACTGAGTAGCACTGGAGATATTACCAGGATTGTATTCGTATCTGGGGGCTCTTTTGAGAGTTTCAAGCTTTGCTACCCTGCCCATATGGTCAATATCGCCTGTGACTATCCGCCTAAGCATTGATTATATTGAGGTGACCTTAGTTGCCTTACCTAGGTTATTGAGGGGGTATTTTGCAGAGGTTATTCTGCAGGTGTCTTGGTCAGGTAGGGGTTGGATAGCACAGTTGCTATATGCATTGAAGCCGAGGGACACTATAATTGGTTATGAACCTCTGCTTGTTGTGTATGGGAGTCTCAAGCCTCTCCTAGGTGAGACATACCTGCTTCATTCAGGATCTCACATATCCTACCCTTGTTTGCTCACGATTTGGGTTTACAATTTATAGGTGTATGCTCCATGCATGCTAGTTTGCATAGGCTTTGCATAATTAGATTGATTCTTTTCATTTTTTGAGTCATTGTGGATTTTAGTGCAGCACTTCGCTGTTCTCATCGTTTAGCAAGAATTTCTCCTTCCACATCTCCTCCTCCTTTGGGAGAGAGAAACAGACAATCCGGGCAGACTACTTCTCACTTTGATTCACACACTATGGTAGATCATGAGGATGAGATTCCAGAGATGTTCTCTCCACCTCATGATATTGGGGAGGAAGATCCTACTCTCATTGATGATCCTTCACCAAAGATACCTTCACATTCTGATTATGATCCCTCATTCATAGGTCACCGATATTGGTTACTAGGCGAAGAGACTCATTATGAACCCACAAGAATTAGTCATGTTCGTTATGGCATGTCTGATATCCCTGCACCCGATCCAGAACATCATGTTTAGTCAGAATTTGAACCTAGTACTATGCCTGGGGGCACTCCTATTCCTTCCCATGCGGAGAGATTTGGGAGCACTAGTCACATTGCACCTTCCATCCTAGCAGTGGAAGAAACCTCACATGCATGTCCTAGACCTAGTGTTAGTAATCATATGTGGATACCAGAACCGAGATGAGTGACCATTGGGAACACCACTTACATCCCTTGACATGTCCCTTTGGCCTCGATCCCTACTCCTTCAAATGAATTTTTGACAACCCTTCCTCCCCCTCATTCACATGGTCCTTCGAGTTGGAATATCACTACTAGCCGTGTTCATACTGCGACTACTCGCACGGTAGTATCTTAGAGTCAAGTACCTCCTATTGTGTTAGGAGGTCATATCCCTATTTCTGGATCATCTTATGGTCCATCTCAAGGAGTTCCCCATATCCCTAACTATGGGCATTCTCATGGGACACCTTATGGAGCTTCTCATGGACAATCTTATGGACCGCAGCATGGATAGAACTTTCAACCCTATGGGTACAGGTATCAAAAACTTGCTTACTATTCCAATTATGGCTTTGTAGCACCTCATAATAAAGGTACCCCACATCAAAATGCTTCCATGCAACCCTATATCCGTCAAATGGGAGGAGTTTATTATGGCCAAGGCCATGGTATTTATAGCAATCCACCTTACATGAACCAGAACTATCAAGGAGCGTGGCATAAACCGACTCAAACTAGGCTCCCTTTCCTTGCAATGTTGAACTTACCTGACTTATTGAGACTTATGAACGATCTAGTATCTCATGACCCGGCCTGGCCAACTGTCCCTAATTTTCCTTTGGACATTCCCAAGTTCGAGGGTAAAATTGGTGAAGATCCTAGTGAGCATGTCACTACTTTTGACCTTTGGTGCTCTTCCAATTTCTTACATGAGGATTCAATCCGTTTGAGGCTATTTCAACGCACCCTCACTGGGCTTGCAGTGAAATGGTATATAGAGTTACCAAGGGGGGCATTCATTTTATTTGATGAACTTGCCATGAATTTCCTTAATCACTTTTAGCTACCCATAAGTTACGACGTTGGTACCGAACTCTTGTCGACATTTTGACAAGACAAAGCCACGCATATCTCATATAATATTCAAGAGTGGCGTAGATGGAAGCAGTTGATTAAAGCCTTTATAGCACCAAAATTTCTCCTTGAGTGGTTCCTCAAGTTGTTGTTAGCTTACATCGTGAAGGATGTTTCTACATACGAAGTCCAAAATGAGGAACAAGCTATATTTAGGGCACAAGAGTTGGATTTGATCTACACTCAATCTAGAGTTTTGTATGAGATTATACCTAATGCTCCACGATTTAGTTTCGATCCTAAGATCAAGCCTGGGCCACATGCCGATGGCATTGTAGGCTGTACAAGTACCAAACCTGTGGATTCGGTTGTGAAACAAGTGATCCAATTGTCAATTAATCAATCCATGTCGAGACAAGCCATGGATTTGTCTCGACCTACCCAATTGGCGAGTGTACTTTCCGTGCAATCGTCGGACCAGAAGGGAAACCAACAGACTGGGAGGAATAAGAAAAAAGGGAAAAATAATCGTAAGGGTGGGAATAAGAAGGAAAATGCTAATTATAATGACAAGAATGCTTGTAATTATAGGGGGGAAGGGTAGACTAAACATAAGGAAAAGTTTCCTTGCAAGTTATGTAAGGAGGACCACCTCACTCACTTGTGCCCTCATGTGGAACATGCCTTGAGGTTCATAGCATAGGGCCCAACCGTGTTAGCTAATCCTTTACACAACAATAAAAATATGAACTCAAGGACCATTGATCCTCATTGTGCATCAGGTGGAGATCAAAATCCATCGGAGGCCAATACTGGTCATGGTTGCGTCAACATGGTGCATGCTACTAAGGTTGTGATTCGTGCGAAGGATTATGGTTCGCCACAACCAGACCTTGGAAAGGAGATCCCTCTGCATATAAAAAAACCTATGAATAAACCTGAAGTTGCACCTCACATTCCTAAGGGATTCCTAAAGAGTTAAGGGAACAATCCTAATGCCTGAGCCACCTAGAACTATTCTGTTGTCAAGGATTTGGTCCAAACTCCTTGTGCAATGTTCATGCTTGAAGTACTTCAGACTTATCGTCCGCAAAGGAGAGCCTTGCTTTCTTCTCTTGGGGTTAATGATGATAACTCTTCTTCCGTTATCAAATTTGAAACCATGGGAATACAGCCTCACTTGGCTTACTACGTGTCTCTTTTGATTCATGTAGAGTGTCTTAATATGACTGTCAAACGCACTATTATTGATGAAGGGGCTGCTACTTCCCTAATGTCTTTGTCATGTTGGAATGGTTTGGGTTCTCCCGAGTTGTCTCAATCCGCTACTATGTTGACATATTTTGATGGTAGATCATTTCGGCCGCACGATATTCTTCTCTTAAGGTCCAATTAGGAGGGAAGACTGTCGCGATTGAGGTCAAGGTGGTTGATGTGCCCCTTGACTACAATATTTTGCTGGGCTGGAATTGGATGTATAGTATGCAAGTCGTATCCTCTTCTCTCTTTTGAGTGGTATGATTTCCATTTAATGGGAATATCGTTATGATTGATCAGACATCATTCCATAATCAGAGTGTTAATGCATCATCGGGAACTTCTATCCCAATTATCGATCATTCTCAGTTGACAACTGGGAGTGTGGGTGTGGGTATGTATCTGTATCTTATGGGAACCTTTAGCTGTCCTGCGCCCATTCTTATGATTGGATCTAGTTTTGGTGGGGCTTCATCCTCATTGAATTTGATTTCTTTTCACACTACCCATATGGAATATCCTTGGATTCTTCCTTCACTGAGTCCTTCGATTGGACCTATCGAAACGGATGTGATGTTGCCTGCAATGATGGTAGCATATCAAGCAAATATTGGTCAAGCCGCAGAGCCTAGTCCTTCCTCCTCACGGACAGACGAGGAGGACCCATATTCCTGCCTGCATGGGCAGTTGAGTCCTCTCATGCACATGATTGCCTCGATGATGTTTTTCCATCGGATGAAGCTATTATTGAGGCCATGTCTGGGGTTGAACCACCTTGGGAAGAATTACATCATTGATCATATTTTCTACCTGAACTCGACCATATGGAGCGTGATGAATTTAGGGATATTATTAGCGAGAAGAATGGTAGTCCCGTGGTTCCATTGAGCTCTCCTAGTCAGATGGCTGATGGGAACATGGTGAATTTACCACCTACTATTCCTATCAATATTTCTCGTGATCCTGGCAAAGTTGAGAATGTCTACATTGGGGCGATTTGTTCCCTTGATGAGATCAAGGATTATACTGAGCTATTTAAAGAGTTTCATGACATATTTTCTTAGTCATATGAGGAAATACTAGGTATTGACCCTCGTACTGTCGAACATGAGATTAAGACTTATCCGAATGTGAAGCCGGTTCTACAACGTTTATGTGCGGTGAATCCTACAAAAGCACCCGCCATTAAGGCTGAGATAGAGAAACTATTAAAAGCAAATTTTATCTATCCCGTTCCCTTGACAGAGTGGGTTTCAAATCCTGTTCTGTTTTATAAGAAGCAGGGAGAAATCTGTATATGCAATGATTTCAGTGATATAAGTCATAATTGTCTTAAGGATAATTTTCCCACACCATTCATTGATCAAATTTTGGATGAGTGTGCAGGAAGCGAGGTATTCTCCTTCATGGATGGTTTTTCCAGATATAATTAGATTCAGATCAAACCCAAGGATCAACATTAGACTGCATTTATTTGTCCTTGGGGTACTTTTGCATATCGAAAGATGTCTTTCAGCCTTAAAAACGCCGGAGCGACATTTCAGCAGGCTATGACCTTAATTTTTCATGATCTCAAAACGATTATCGAAGTGTATTTGGATGACCTTGCTGCTCATTCTCATTTGAGAGTGTGTCATCCATACCATTTGAGATTAGTCTTCAAAATATGTCCTCATTACCAGGTTCGTTTAAATCCTCATAAGTTCATCTTTTGCATGACTGTGGGTCGCTTACTAGGGTTCATCCTATCTAGGAGGGCATAAGAGTCAATCCCTTAAAGGTTGAGGAAATATTTCAATTGTCTCCCCCATGTAATATTAGACACCTTCAGTGTTTGCAAGGCATGGAAAATTTCTTGTGAAGATTCGTAGTTAATTTTTCCAACTTGAGTAAAGGATTTATGTGTCTTTTAAAGAAGGACACTCCTTTTTGGTGGGATGAGCAAGCCTAGGAGTCCTTTGATGCTCTTACGCAAGCCTTAGCATCGGCCCCTGTGCTTACTCCACCTGACTATAGACGTTATTTCTTGATTTATGTGGCCGCGTCCATGTAGATGGTTGGTATGGTTTTGAGCACGGTTTTGAGTCCATTTTGAGCGGGGTTTGACCGTGGTTTTGACCCGTTCATGCCTATTTCAAGTATTAAGTCTAAACTAGCATATAGGTTAGGTTTAACATCTGTTGGCACTTTGCATGACCTTATGACCGTTTCATTATAACCTTAGGTACAAACCCATTCTATCTTGTCATAGAACCTTCTTGTTTCTTTTAGAAGTGACATGATGTGAATGGTAGAGCTTGACCATCCATGGGTACTCTAGTTAGCTCCTATTTTTCATTTGGTTCCCATGCCGACATTTTTCCTTTATGGTGGGGGAGTCCTTTGTATAGTACTGCCATGACTTTGCGCAAGAGCCTCATACTCCTCTTGATCTTTTTTATGGCCTTTTCCCCAGGACTCCCTTATGTCAACTTATAATTGCATTATCATGAGTTTTTCTTGCCTTATTGAGCCTTATGCTGGCTTCCCTGACTTTGATTATTAGCCGCATAGCCCGAGCTTGTCTCATGTCTAGCTAAGTAGAGACATTTTATATATATTTTGCAGCTTGATTCCCCATTTTTTACCGGGATGGGAATTTCCCCCGAGTGTCGTTATCCTACACATGTTTCCTTGCATTGAGCATAGGTATGTTCCGCTACTTGGAACTAGTTTGTTTGTCCCTTGACACTTGTCTCCTCCTAGATTTGTAAATATAAAGCACTTTTATTTTTTTTCAAGATTTTCAAAATATTTGAAAAATTCCAAAAAAATAAAAAAAATAAAAATCCAAATAGGAGAAGATGTTATCTTTGGCAGCAGTCGAGTCATGTCACCTTCTAACATAGCACTATGTATCACATCTGTTCATTGGGTTAATAGTTTGACTTTAGGATATGTACTTGTTTCTCTGAGTTTATCTCCACCGACTAGTTAAGTTTCCAGTCCCTATGGAGCCTCTGTCGATGCCTCTTGTGTCACAGAGATGTCCTAGTTTTGTGTATTTAGTCTATGCTGCCTACATTTAGTCACCATTCACCTTTATGCTTTTGTTTGACGGAAGTTGAAGCTTGAGCCGGCCATTCCCAATACTATTACTAGTTCATGCACATCTGGTGTGAGTCCTTCCACATTATAAAATGTTGCTGAGTACCTTGTGTTGGATGATGGGGGATGCCTTAATTCCCTCCTTCCAACGGATTTCATCCCATCGAATTCAGATCATTTATTATGGGATAGGATTCTAGATTCATTTTGAGTGCCTTGAGACTTATAGTCATTAGTGGTAGGTTCTCTCGCCATTGACAGTTTTAGGAATACATCAATGTTCCCTGATCGATGAATTCTTTCAAGTGTTCGGCCTCAACAGATTTAACCACACTTATTAGGTTGCACTCTAGTACCTTGATTCCCATTTTCATTATCAGTGGGTGATCTCGCGTTTGTTAGTGGTATACATCAATGACCAGTAATCAGACGATGCACTACTATGTTTGACCTCGACACCTCTATTCACATAGTAGGACATGTACTCGTAGCGGTTTGTGTAGAAGAATTTCTAGATTGGTTGCATTTCTGATGTGCTACCTCCTTGATTGTGTCAGTGTTCATGAGATTTCATCTCTCGTGACTTGATTCCAGTGTATGTCAGATATCTTCAGCCATTATGGAGATCTTGATCCATTGTATATCTTCAGGTTTCATGGAGATCATGATCCTTTGCATACCTTCATCATGGAGATTCTGATCTATCTATATTGTACATGGTGATGACCACACGTGTCATATTTTGTATCATGCCTATTCATGGCCATTGTACTCTTATGTATCCGGGACTGCTGTATGTACTTACAGTCATATGCAGAGATATTTGTACTATATTGTTGGATGGATGGCTCTTCCACTTGGTTCTTCATCACTCCACTTCTGGGATGGAATTATAATGTATTTTGGCCATCATACCACCCCTCTGACCTAACACAATAGGGGGCATCTGTTACAACTGATTTTACCACACATGGTAGATCACACATTTGTGTCCTTCCCTATCCCTATGCAGACTCTTTGGACCCCATGGACCATTTTTGTACCTTTGATGTTTCCAAGATCATCCCTAAAAACATTTGTTATTTGTTATACGTGACTTTTAACCCTTTCTCGTGTATACACATGGATATAACTCTTAAACCTGCATACATCGGGATGTGTGCAAAAGGCCAAATATTTTTGGAGTTTTCGTTGATGTGGATCCGAGTCACTTATCTCCTAGCCTTCCCTATGTCTTGAGACCACTCAGATTTAACCTTCCATTACCCCATTGAAGCACTATATAAGGAACCCTTTGGATACATTGAAAGAGGAGGAATTAAAGAGCAAGAAAGCTATAGTCCATTGTTGCCATAGATTATACTTGAGTCTGCATCCCTTCATCCCTTGGAGCACTTAGTGTTCTTCCCAAGCTTTTCTTTGCTTGTGAGCTTGCTATCGAGAGATGGAGGATTGAGGTGGTGGAGGCCCAAGTGGAGGAATCAGTTTCTCCGGTTCGCAGACGTGCCGATGGAGGTTGTCATTCATGTAATCTCTGATTTATATTAATAGAAATATCTTTTCCTGTCTAATGATGTGCATTTAAATGAATATTGAATCCATGGATGCTTTTAATTTCTTATACATTATTGATTATATATGTTAGAGTAGGTCTAACACCATTGTATAGCATGCTTGTCTTGTTTGCTGATTGTTGAGAGAGCAAATTGTTAACACAAGTGGGATTGGAAAAGCTCAACGGGGATCTACATCAACCATAAAGAATAAGGTATGTTTTGAGATCCTTTAGTGTTATATGTTCTATTTCTCTTACATATTGGGAAGGGATTGATTTTTGCTGTTACTCTGTCTGTTGTGGTACACCCCAAGCCATATCAATTTTTCTCCGTAACAAACATGATAGAAGGTAAAATGACTGCAAACAATGAATAAATGACCAAAATTCTCTTGAAAATGGGCATGGCATGACTTGGAAGTATTGACACAAGAATGATACCAATCCCCCAATGCAACAGATTGTAACTATGCTTGTGGGGACCTGTTTCATTTTTACACAAGCTTGGAATAGAAAGTAACTATGCTTGGGAAACTTGTTTCATTTTTACACAAGCTTGAAACAAAAGGTAACTATGGTTGGGGATATCCATTTCAGTTTTTTAACGAGCTTGACATGGAATAAGAACCATTCTCACAATGTCTGTTTCATTTTTTAACGAGATTGACACAGAAAGGGAACTATGCTCGATGGTTCCTATTTCATTTTTTAACGAGCTTGACACAAAATGCGAATTATGCTCACAAGCATCTATTTCATTTTTTAACGAGCTTGACATAGAATGGGAACTATGCTCACTAACCTATTCTAAGCCAACATGATGTTCAGAGGTTGGTGGGTTGACCCCTTACATAAGAAGCTACCGAATTAACTCCAGTATGATATCCAGAGGCTGGAGCCATGCCCCCCATTTTACCTATGATGGGAAGAAGCCAACTAGAAGGGGAAGGAACCACAAGAACATGCGGTACATTCATGGAAGTCTAATGACTAGGATTCACATGATAATTAGGTTTAATGAAGGAAATCTGATCAACGGTCACAATCTTCCCATCATGGGGAAAATACATCACTCGAAAGAGTGTGGACACTACAGCCTTCATGGCGTAAACATAATCACACCGAAGGAGCGTATTGAAATATAAAGGACCTTGGACTACCACAACAACAATACAGATATGTTTTCCTTCCAAAGTGATTGGAAACTAAGAAAGGATACCTAAAGGTGATGTAGGTCTTCGATTAAAAGATAGTATCTGATTGGTAGCTGGCACAAGTGGAGGAGAACCTATGGCTTTCCAAGAAGTAGAGGATAGAATTCCAACATAAGCCCCTTCATCAACGATAGTGTAGAGTATACTCTTAGCAGCAACTCGCACAACTATTTGGAAAGGAACACTCAAATGAAGATGATATTCTATTAGGTTACTTCAGTCAAAGGAAATAACCTCACTACTCTGAGAGGGATTTGTCGAAAGAGACAAAATTTCCTCTTGTATTGAACAATCAAAACTAACTGTGAAAACTTCAGCTGGATGGTTTTCACTCTCGATTATAAGAGAGGGACAAGATGAAGACTGTGTTGAAGGGACTACTTCAGTCTCAAAAATCTTTGATGAAAGAGTGGGATCGGGTGGAGATGACATCGAATCGACCACTTGAACTTCACTCTCCAAAGGAAGAGTGGGATCAACCAAGGATGGACTTGGATCAACCGATTCAACTTTACTCTTCAACGGAAGAGTGGGATCAACCAAGGATGGAATTGGATCGACCACTTGAGAAACCAATGGAGTGTCAAGGGACAACTTATGATAACCGGTTGGAAGTTGTTGATAAGGAATAGTAATATCTTCCCACAACTTTGAAGCTTCATCCATGTGAGGACAAAGGTAAGTGTGGTGCATATCCTTACATAGAAAGCAAGGATACCTAACCTTTCCTTTTTGAATCTTAACCAAAGAGTCACTGGTTGACAGGGAATCATCGGCATGATGATTGGATACTGATGACACAGGATGTTTAGACCACACTTCTGACATAAAAGAAAGACCGGTACAATCCTTGAGAAGGTGATCACCCTTGCAAAGTCTACAAGGGAACTTAGCTTTACGGGTGGTGAAAATAGGTACATCAATACCGCTAGCATGATGACCAGTGGCTGGTGGGATTTCAACATGAAGAATAGAGTTTGGAGTGATGACCTTTTTCTTAGTGTTCTTCTTGCCTTCCTTTTCTTCTTCTTCTTACCCTCTTGTTTAATAACATTAGAGTTTTCAACAAGTGAAGAGGAAGAAAGGGAAGTCGATTTAACATTCGATGAAGAAGGAGAAGGGTTAACATGAGGTTTATTCTCATGCGGTAAAGGACCAGGATCCGACACAAAGGGTGCATTTGGTATGACAGGATTGGAGAATAACCATATAGGTAATCCTATAGTCAATCTGGGAAGGTTCAAAGTGGCCATGAAGGGAGGATCAACATCTCCACAAGGGGAAGAAACAAAAGACATACCTTGAAAAGGGTTCTCTTGACTGGTGGTCCCAAGAGAGTCTCCCATAATTGAAATCTCTAAGAATATCTAAAATACTACATAATATCAAACACTACTCAAGTCTAAAATCCACAAGCAAACTGTGTGAATAGGAGTGGATCAAAAGTTAGGACTATCACAGGATTATCAAGGGAAAGTCTTCCAATTCTGTAGTGAACCATTTGTTCTAGATCTGAACCATTTATACTAGAGGAACAACTCCTCTCCATTGGAGGTGCATTTTTCCTAGCTACACTCCACAACGCAAAAATATCTCGAGTGAATAACTGGCCCACTAGGCTGCCTCCCTCTTGGATCATCATCTCACTCCACCTCCCCATGTGAGGCTCACAAGGTCCTCCCTCCCGCATTGCCAAGTGCGGTCATAGGGTTGATAGTCACTTAAATAAGAGTGATTACAGAAATGAGGGGAAACATAAATCCCCTCCCACTCTCCTAGTGTGGTTCAGCGAGCGCTGAACCTATAACAAGTACATCTAGGCCCACCCATAGTAGGTTCCCCTTAGCGCATGCTCCACAATCTGGAGCTTCCCCCCTGAGATCTTGTGAGGTCCTGATGACGCCAAGATATACAGCACCATCACTTCCACAACACAATTTCCAATACTCTCAATGTCGCACACCAGTATGTACGATGAGTGCACTGTAGCAGAGTCATAGCAATGCCTCTTGCAGAGGTCATCAAGTGACACCCCATTTGTGAGCTTTGGCATGGTGTGACCGATCACACCTAGCATTGGGAGCCAAGTCAAAAAATAAATATCGGAGAGCGTGATCTTGATTTGCTCCCCCTGGATGATAAAACACTCAGCATGCGTGTCCTAGAAGCTCACCAATGTCTCCAACAACAATCTCACTATATGCATGAGTGGAACTTGGAAGTACTTCAGTATCCCACTCTGTGAAAACGTGTCTACCATTGCCTTGTCCCCTAAGGCCTTCTCTTGCAAGGTACCAATATCACTCTCTCCCCATACTGCCTGTTTCATCCTGCACATGCACACAGTCCCCGTCAGGTCCAGTCATACACAACAACTCAGCTTGGAATGAGTTGCCCTTGTTTGATCCTTTTGTGCTAACCAAGTCGCTCCAAAAAATTGAATAAGAATGATGAGGTCGCTTATAATTATTGAACGGGTCCGACCTGGATCGTGCATGCCTCCCCAATAGGTGAAACTAGGTTGTGCATGTCATCTCAATATGAGCGATCTAGGTCACAAATTTTCCCTCGAAAATCATGACCTGGCCCCGCGATCCCTTCCAGCTAGACAGAAGCCCCACGATGATCAAAACCCAAAAATAAACCAGTGAAAAAGTCGATTTTGATGAGAGCTATTACCTGCAAGTCATAGATATGAAAACCGCCAATCGAAATGAAAGAAATTATCAAATGAGCTCTGGGGTCCTCCACTCCAACTCAACATTGGACAGTAACAATGACACATGTCATGTGGTCCCCCCATGTTTATAGTCCTCCATTGGGTCTTGTTTTATTTTGTACATGACAGAGTCATCCAGAGTTCGTTTGAGACGCTGTTTGCACCATGGGGTCTAGTTTTCCACCCTCTATATTTTGGTAAGACCCCTGTCTCGTGCTCTCACCATGTTTTTTTGGGCCATTTCTTGAATTCACCCTAATTTGCATGCCATCATGTGAATCCCCCCTTGTATATATTGGCATGTTCATGATCCATTCGCTCCATCCATACTGCATAGTTGGCCATCTTTGATCGCCATCCATCATCTCGTAAGGGGGCACCATTAGTGTTCTACATTTATGCCCATCATCCATGTTCACAACATAACCTCTTTCCATATATTTAACTCTTCCCCCTTGCTTGATTGACCATTACATAGTTTTTGTTATGCTATTTTTTGACTCCAAAAAGAATGAAAATTTCGTCGAGCATGCTTTCTTCCTTTCACGCTGATGAAAGTATTTGAAAGGGTGTCTATGTAGCCTCGTTTATCTCATTTTTCGGACTATGTAGAATATTATAAGAAAAGGACCACCTTGGCACACTCAAGCTATGAACATTTCCCTTTGCATCCTTTTATTCTTTCTTGGACATTGGTAATGTACCTTATGAAAAAGCTCATTATGGTTTCGTCTTTAAGCTCTTTTCCAACCTTCTCATCAAGAAAATATTGTTGAGAAAAATTGGTTTTGTTCATGCTCGTAAAATCATGTGAATGACCATCCAATTAGTATAGGTTTAAAATTTTTCGGCTTGATTAGACTACCAACGGTAAAGAAGTCTTCCTTCCCCAAAGGTTGGGAGAGCTCTCCTTTGTACACTTTTATCCTTTTTTCGGCTCAGGAGACTACATACAAAAAAATAGAACCCACTGGAGTCTTCTTCCTGTTTTTAGACTCTATAAAACATAAAAACACCATAAAGCATTTACTTTCTCGTGCTTGTTAAAAATCCACAATATTATGTCATAATGATGTCTTTAGGCACCACCCCATATATGGCAGTTTGGTAGATTCCCCCCATTAGATCTCCTTTGTTCAGAGTATTCTATAATGAGTCTTCCTTGGATCCCCTGGATATCACTAATACAGTTACCTCCCTCAATATTTCCCATTTGCAGTTGCATTCCCAGTATTACAACTATGATCCCTCTCCCATGAGTCAGTTTCATTTTCTGCCAGGTCAACCCTGCCATCATTACTCTAAATAGAGGAAGTTTGAGTGCCCCATATTCCCTTGCCCCTGTTCCCACATTCTGTGTGTCAGTCCCCATATTGGTCCACATATTTGGTTATCCCCCTCACGCTTCTAGTCAAGGACACATCATTGCCTTGATTAGTTGGAGGTATCCATCTGTCGACATCAACACATCTATTCCACAGGATAGACCTAGAGGTCCTTGTATCCTAGTTTCATCCACCTCTTTAATGAATTCCTTGGACCACTTGAGAGGAGTCATTAGTGCCTCTCGGAATGGTTGTGTCTCACGTGCTCGACTTCAGCTACATCGTCGCACAATTGAGATTCATCTAGGGTATTGGTCCATTCAATATTTGGTTGAAGACCCCAGTTGTCACCTGACTCTAGAACATTAATGAGTCTACTATGGGACCCAGGTAGTTTCATGTCCCTTGTGATTTTCGGGATGTATTGGTGACAATATTTGGAAGCCCCAGTGTTGTGCTTCCATGTATCTCCAGTACTTGATGCTGCATATTGTACCACAAATATTCTGACTCTTAGTCATTGAGTCTATATATATGTACACCTCCAGACCCAACATAGTATAAGTTGTGATGATATTGCATTCCATGCAAATTCCATTGTTCTTGTGTATAAGTTCTTTAGATCAACATTGTATCCAGCCTCCTATGGAGGCCACCATTATGTATCATCATTTATATATGTATTGATCGGCTCCCATGTTTTTGAGCCTTGATCCCATATGTATATGAAAAATTCAATATTACTATCCATTTGGATGTTCTTGTCGTGTATGAACCAGAGATTCTAGTATTTTGCTCCTCTGCAAGGAATAGGTAGATGTACCAGCTAGTAGTCTAGTGGGTCAGACCAAATAACAAATGAATTCAAGACCAATAACCAGGCATAGTGGAAATCCTTACCCTCTTCCTATGATGTAGCCATGTCTTGTAACAATTCGTTCAACAAGAATTGTGAGAAATTGATATGAACTCCCTCTGCACAGAGTTCGGCTAGCGCAACTGCACCTGCGGTACATTAAGTTGGTTGTAGCTTTTGCAACATTTTGCAGGACAATATATTCACAACAAAGTGAACAGTAGTGTCATTAATTGATGAAATTAGGAACCCTATGTTGGAAATAACCAAATCATACTTATCCTTGACCCTCTCGATCATCACTGGGTCCTTATCCTTCTTTAAATATGACGTTGGGTCTATTCTTTCTTGTAGAAGGCCCATAATTAGTGAAATGAGGTCGACATCAACCGAATATTCTTTATCTAGAAACTAGTATCCTTCATGAAATACTACTATAAATTGTTTCACAAAGGTGTTCAATTATGTGCTTCAGTTGAAGTGTGGCATGCACAAGAATGACAATAGTCTAGATTGGTCTAGTCATTTCTCCCATTCCATTGGAACAAACTAGTTTGGTGAATTAGGTGTTTCCTTCACCAATTTCATGTAGTTACATCTATCCAAGTCGCTCAGTTTGTTCGTATCATGGTCATGAAAGGATAACTTCTATAAATTTTGAATAATATTCTGCAATACCTTAATTCCTTTTTGTAGTTTGGGTGCTACCAGCAGGGCTCGAACCTTGGATCAAATTTCTACTTTTGGTGTGTTTGCATGTCTTCGTGGGATATATGGTGACAACAAGGTTTTGGTTTCCATGTCTTCTTCCTTTTCATGTACTGGTGGCATTGTCATTAATTTTTACTTTATCTTCCTCTTCATTGTATGCTTTCCCTTTGAAGATGTTGAGGGCCGTGGTACTTCTGCTCAGGGTTTTCCAGATGGCCGAAGTGGAAGTTTCCCAACAACTGGAACAGGTTGCTGCATTGGTGGAACACATCCCAAAGTATCTTTTATGATGGGAATGGGTGATGCAGGTCAAAATTCAGGTTCAATAGTTGTACTAGTACTTGAGATCAAAATTACCATGAAACTACAGACAACAATTGTTCTTCTCTCATACAAGTAGAATGAAACTGAGTTTGGGTGCAAAGTTTGATATCATGCAAAATTTTCTAACAGTTGTTTCTTCACATGCAGGATCATTCAAATAAAAAAAAATTTGTCCTTTCAATCACATGGGCAGTCATTTAAATCATTTAAGGAGACTTCTCAGCACACTGTCAATTAGTTGGCACTTGCAGGGGAAGTTATTGTCATAAAGGTAGACATGACGATAAAGCACGCCACTAAATTCTCTCGATATTTTCAAATTAATGAAAAACAACTGTCATGTCAATGAGTCTCTTCATTCTTACACTAGCGTCACATCACTTACGACCTGATTTCTTCCATTTGGTAGAGTCCCTTTCTTTTGCGACTCAGTAAGTGTCTCGTCGCACACGTTATGACTTGCATTTTACCTTCAAAAGGGTTATGTTCTGGAATGAGATATTATTTCCCATACACCAATTGAAATGTAGTTTTTGACCCGTCAAAATACTTACACGTCGTGCGATATGCCAAAAATACTGCAGAAATATTCTGGTCCTAGTCATCTCTTTGGGCATTGCAAACCTTTGTCAACACATTTTCCATTATTTTGTTGAATGCTTCGGCAACTCCATTTAATTGAGGATGATATGGTGTTTTCCTTCTATGTTGTATCTGAAATTCCTTAGTCAGCTCTTCAATCAATTAATTAACAAAATGTGTACCTTGATCCCTGATTAAAATATTTGGGCATCCAAACCTTGTCACAACATTATCAAATGGAAACTTCGCAGTAGTACAATCCTTTACTGGATCTACTTCTGCCCATCTAGTTAGGTAATCAGTCACAGTAATAATATATCATGCTTCCATTCCCTTTCCTGCCGTACTGATAGGTCCTATGAAATCAACAACCCATTTATCAAATGCCTCTAGTGTTATCTGTGGTACCAATGGCATTTCATCTCTTTGGGAAGGATTCCTAGTTCTTTGGCATACATATGTTACTAGAAATACTCAGCTAATATAGAAAGAGGTTGTTTCCCTAGCATGAAGCACTCATTACTAGAACAAAACAACTACACAAGATAGAAAAATTTCCTAGGATTATATCAACCTCTTGAATTAGATGCTCTTCTTACCTTCCACGGGATACAAGGGCTTGATCTTGGAGGTGGTTGATCTCCGTGCATAACCTGCAAGAAACAACACAAGATACAAACCAAGATAAGAGTAAAAATATAGCTTAAAATACTATGGAAAAGACCAAGGAATTAAACAACAAACAAAACATGATAATAAAAAATACAAGTGCATGTGGAAAAGAAACTAAATTTGTATTAAAAGTACAAAGAGGGAGAGTTTACAACCGATTCCTTAGCATTGAGAAATATTTCTTAAATGAACCTTTCCTCAAAGCCTCAAGATTTCCTACTAATCACCTAAGAGTTTGACTGAATTTGGCCAGAATTTGGATGCATTAACACATTCTTCCTCCTCTTACCCCTGAGGGGTAAGCTAGTGTATAAAGGCATGAGAGGATATGATAGGTTGAGGATTTCATGGGAGAGGTTGAAGGGTGATCCTAGGATGATGGATCTCGAGCTGTAGGTGTCCTAAACCATAGGGATGGGGCTTCCATGAAGGAAAGCTTCGAGAAGTCTCTCGAACTTTCCTTTTTTTCCTTCATAAGTCAAGCACCACACCTTGTTCAAGGGGAAAGAGCATTACCAAGTGGGCACTGCACCTTGTGCAATGGAAGTAGGCAGTGGAACCAATTCTTGCAAAGAGAAAACAAGCATTACTGATATGGGTACCATAGTTTGTCCATAGCAAAGGAGTGGTGGTGTCCAAAACTATGAAGTTGTTAATCCTTGCTCATTTCCAACTTCAATGTTTGAGTATTTCAAGGAAAATACTAATATTTTTTTCCCACAACATGATGTTGACGAGACTCAGGTATAAAAAAATGCCCTGTTACAACCTAAGTTGTACTTAGTGTTTTTTTATCAAGTGAGCCTAGTGAACCGGACAAGGATAACTTGTTTGGACTTCAGAAGACCTTTGGAAGTACTTCTGGGAAGTGCTTGTTGTACTATATCACATGTTCATACCCCATGGGGGGATTGTAATAAATGTTCTAGCACGATAGTGTTTGTAAAAGACTGGGTCTCTTAGAATTTATTTGTTAATCCGATCAACCCAGGGTGTTTTTTCCCTTGGTTATTATCGGTTGTTGAATAAACGACTGATAATTTCTGAGTTTTTCACTCCATACCTCCAAAGTTGGGGTGGGCGGCTTGGCATTTAGGCCTATTGAGGTTATTAGAGTCTATGTGTCAATGTATAAACATTCTAGACATCATGTTTGAGTCATATGAACATGTCTAAGTCCCCCTAGGTTTTTTCAATTTTTCAATTTTTTAGTTTTTTCAGTGTTTTTTATTAAAATTTAATTTTTCCAAAACTTAGGCTATTTTTAATAGTTTATATGGAAAATTTGATTTTGTAATAAAAGTGGGCCAAATAATCAGTTTCAGTCATGTAGGTGCTCATTTTCAAGCTAATAGCACCATGTAAACCCATGGACCCACTATTTCCTAGTTTTGAGTGATTTTCCATCACTCAGGTCAGAAAGCCCCAAAAATCAATTATTGATTATTTTAATTAATAAATTGATGAATAATGGAGCAAATCCAAAATCATAGATCAGTGGATTCTCAGCAGATTTGATTGAAATTAGTCAGATCTGAACCAAATTGACTGGATCTGACAAATCCTTGACTGAAAGAGGTGATCAAATCAGATCTAGAGTTGATCTTCAGCAATATTTATGGGGAATTGCACCCTCTCTCTCTCCTCCACACGTGTGGGCTCTCCTAGGAGCTCTGTGGACTGATGCTTCTGTTTATGGGTTGATGTGTAAGCTCAATCAAGCCTTCGGTTAACAAGTAGGCTCAGTTTAGCTTTAGATCTGCATTGATTGACTCTCCATCAGTTGATTTGATTTGTCTCCTTGGGATTTACGCCCCCCCTCGCCTGGATCTCCTAGTTTTTGTATAAATCAAAGCACAAGCAGCCTCTTCCAAGCTAGTTAGAACTGGGATTGAGGTGTTATTGCTCTTGTACTGTATTGTTTATTATTCTAGAATAAAGAATCTTGGGAGGCAATATCTATGGTGTAATGCTCTTCATGTGTGGATGTTGATTGTCAAATGCCAATGAGGTATAATCTGTGCTATTTATCATTGCTTTTGCTGGTTAATTGTTGGCCTTGAAGGAGAGAACTCCCTCCTGTTAGGGTAAGAGTTTATTCTAGTTTGATTTATTCTCTTACTTCTTCTTGTTTCAGATCTATTGGATTTGTATGTATTTTAAGTTTAATTGCATGCTTTCCAATTATCTCTTCTAGCAGCACCTATGTTTTAACCATATGTTTGTGCAAGGATTTCTAAGTTACAGGTGATCTCGCTTGTAGAAGAGGTTGAGCTAGTTTGCATATTCCTCATCTTCAATAGCTTCTGAATGACATAGTCCCTCGGTGTTCCACCAAGGCAGAATCCAAAGCCCAACATTCCCAGGCTTCAAACACTCTTTCTCTCTCTTCCTCCTTCAAAATCTTAATTTCTCTTCAAATTGGTTACTTTTAAAGAGTCTTATTGCTTAGATCTATCTCATTAAGAAAATTATATATATATCTAGATAGTAAGATCCTTTCTGAAGTTTATATCTCAGTTCCATTTTGCATATAAAGTTATATTTTAAGAGATCTAGCTGAAATTATCCTCTTTTTGCAAGCATTTTAATGAAAATTTGTAGCTTGCTTTTAAGGTAGTTTCCTTTGTTGTACTTTAAAGTTTCATATTGTACAATAAAAGTGCACATCTCATTGGCTGTCCAAATATCAATCCAAGATCCCAAGGAAAGCTTGCTTTCCATGGTTCCTTTTGCAAAACTAGATTACTCGAACTTAACAAAATTTTACTTTAGTTTTTTTTTCATTAACTAGTGTAGTGAACCAAAACACTTTCAAAGTGTGTTTGGGAACATTTTATTTTGATTGCTCGCTGTTTTGTAGCAGTTCTAACAAAAAAGAGAAGGAGAATCTGCCCAATTTCTGACTCTTGGATGAACCGGAGCTTCCTGGAAGCTTCCCCCACTACTATGTTTTAATTCTAGCTTGTTACAAGCTTGTTGTAAGCTTTTGGATCATAGATAACAAGGATAAAAGTGCATCAATTTTAATTTTCTGATATTGTAAATCACTACTAATAAAAATAAAATGTCCTTTTGAATAGGCTCTTTCGAGCCTATTCACCATCCCCCCTGGGGGGATTTGTGTCCGTGTTTCCTTTTTGCTTTTCTTTCCTTTCTTTTTGCAAACTAGAGTAGTTCTAATATGCAGGGTAGTATAATTTGATTTATTATGAATTTCATATTCCATATTTGATATTTCAAAGTAATCTTAATACTTACCCCATGACTTCTCGATTGACCCGAAAGGGGAAAGAGATGCGTGGTAGGACTAATTAGAAAACCAGAATTGTGTATCTGTGTTTTCCTTTTCATCATTTGTTTCTTCATCTTTTATAAAATTAAACCCTCCTTGATTCCCCAATTGATTTCCACTTGGATCGAAAGAGGTTCCTGGAGGGTTTTCTGTTTAACAAGAACACCCTTCTCAAAATTTACTAAAATTGACTAGACTCCAGTGTGTATGCTATGCACTTGGCTGCGGTTCGTCCGATCAGTCAAGCTATATCAAAATAACTAGAGTGACTAGAATAATTAGGATTCACTCCGAAATTGACAAACCATCAGGTGAAAATCCAACACCTAGATCAAACCATTACGGTGGCAAAAAACCCAAAGGAAGCGGGAACTCCTGAAAAGTAACCTCGGGGCACCGATCTCTGTCACACCCTAACAGGTGTGTTATGAACAATAAACCCAGAGACTCCATTCACCCCACATATTCCTTGCGGGTAGCCGTGACGGTTTACTTTTGTACATACTCCAAGTACTCTCGGGTATATCTGGAGCACCCCCCCCCCCTTTTGCCTAATTTTAATCAACTCATATTTCACATTAACTTAAAACATACCAAGAGGCAATTGGAAAACATTCACTCCAAGCACATGCTGTTAGGATATTTAGACACTTAGGAGTTAGTTAAAATCAACTTGTGTAATATATTCGTTAGGTAAAAGTGTGTTTCTTTAGTATGCATTAGTATGCATTTGTAAATATTCTAATCCGACAGTCACGATATGTTCTAGACATAGAGTGATCCGACGGTTCAACTTCTCTTAGATCATACCTACGATTGATCCGTGGCTTAACACCCGATTGGTCTATGATCTCTATTTAAAGAGAATAGAGGGTCCTTGGCTAGTTGATCGATTATGAGAAGCTCATGTAACTTTCTTTCTTTTGCATAATAAATTGCTCTGAGTAGCTATTTGGCCGGGGCCGTGGACTGTTTCCCTCTCGAGGGTTTTAACCACGTGATAAACATTGGTGTATTGATCTGTGATCTATTTGTGTGAAGCGGTTGTTCTTGGTGTTCGGTCCTTTGGGAGTACCCTGTGTACCCTAACATGGTATCAGAGCTTTTATGAAGAGCCGCTTTCAGTTTTGATCAAGATCTGGAACCGGTGTTGCCGAAACTTTGAAAGTGTTTCTGGTTTTTGGATTTTATATACATTTTTGGCCTATGGGAGCTGTTCCATTGTGTCCAAAGCATCGTTTCCATTTAGAAACAGTTTTCGTTTCACCGAAAACCATTTCCGTTTGCTCCAGAAACACCCATTTCGGCAAATCTGAAGGTATAATGTTACAGTGACGGATTTGTTTTTTTTAAATCTCTCATATTTTATCAGTTTTATTTTTTAGATCTTTTTATTTTAGTCTCGGACTATTGTCTTCCCTGGCTGTGTATGCTTTTTTCCGTGCACCTTGCGCGATCGCGGTGAATCAGAAACAGTGAGGGAAAGTTTTTTTTTGTCTTCTCGGCTACATATGGTCTTTGTCGCGCACCTTGTGCGATCACGGCAAATCAGAAACAACAAGAAAACTTGAAAACGTAGACTTTCCGGGTAAGCTAACCAAGATCTAAACCCATTGTGTGGAAAAAGTTTTTTTGTTTTTGTTTTTCGTTTTTTTTTTATTTGCAGGAAAAGAAAGCAAGCACGGAAAACGAGAGAGAAAAGTAAAAAAAAAAAAAAAAAAACCCCCTTCCTCTTTCCATATTTTTAGTTACCTTTTAAACTTAGCTCACTTGGTCCAAAGTTGCTTTACACCTTGATAAGTCTTGAGTTCAAATCTTATCAAGCTACTTTTTAGTGCATGCAATTTCTATTTTCGAATTACTTTATTGTAAAAGTGTATCTCACATTAATAAAATAAAATAAAAGTGAGTCACTTAAGTCTTTTAATTTATTGCTGCACTATTTAAAAGTACATTATTGTAAAAGTGAACCTCACTTATTCTACAAAGTGATTCACTTCAAAGCAACTTTATTGTAAAGTGATTGTCAAAGGTAGATCTTTGGAAGAGGGGGGTTCTTTTTTAACTGGTCAAGTTAATATCTGCCACATCACTATTGGAGACATCTTCCACATTTCCTTTGATCAAGCATAACTTCATAATCTAGAATCAGTTTTAAGTGCCGTTTTTTTTAAAACCGCATATTTTTTCGAGCTCCTTGCATCCAGATAGTTAGTTTCTATTTTTTTAGCCATTATTTTATAGTATGGCTGCCCCTTGTGATATTATACTTACAAGTTCTAACTATTTCTCATGGAAATCTCATATGGAGGATGTTCTACGAAGTAGGGGACCTTTCAGGATTACCTCAGGGAAAGAAACAGAACCCACTGATGATGATAAGAAAATTAAATGGGCAAATAGATGTGATGAAGCTCGTGAATTTATTGGGATGGCAATCTCTATTGATTTGCGATTCCACATATCTGACATTGATGAACCTGATAAAGCTTGGGAAAAGTTGGAATCTGTGTTTGGTAAACATAATGAAATTCGGGGTCATCAACTTGAGAATGATTTGATTTTCTTGAATCCAAATGATTTTTCATGCATTCAAGACTATTTATCTAAGTATAAAACTCTTAGATTATTATGTGCCGAATGCAAGATTAAGAAAGAAGACAAACAATGTATTTATCATATTCTTTCCAAACTTGGACCTGCATATTCTGTTTTTGTATCTACATTCTACTCCATGAAAGAATCCTTGGCTGCAGCCAACTATGTAGAGCCTAGCCTTGAATCCTTTTGTGATTCCTTAATTAGAGAGCAAGATAAGCTCATTCATCTTGGAATAATTAACAATGCAGATACATCTGGGAAATCCTTATTGTTCCAACAGAAAGAAAAGTCCAAGCCTCCCAAGAAACAACATTCTCGTAATAACAAGCCAAACAACAAGGGTCCCAAACCCTCTCAGTCAGCTCCTTCTTCAAAAAATGACAAAGGATCCAAGCAAAAGGGAAAGAATACTGAGCGTCATTGCAATTTTTGTGGGAAAGATAATCATGATGAATCTAAATGTTTTAAGAAGATGGCAGCCTTGGAAGCAGCAATGAAGAAGCACCACATCAGCCAAGATTAGTCTTCAGAATCTAACTCTCATGGACATGCACTTTGTGCTTCTGGTTACTCTTATACTGCCTCTTCCTCTTCTACTTCAAATGAATGGCTCATTGATTCTGGAGCATCTTATCATATGGCTAAGGATAAAGCCATCTTTTCTACTATGCATGAATGTAACACCAAACAAATATTTGTTGGTGATGATAGATCTCTAAGTGTTATAGGATCTGGAACAGTTCCATTAGAAAATGGTCATTTCAGTGATGTACTATGTGTTCCAAAAATTTCCTGCAATTTGTTATCAGTCTATCAAATTACTCATTCAGGTGAAGGTAAAACTGTGATGTTTACACCTCACCAAGTTGTAATCAAGGATTTTAAAAATCCTCAAAGTGTCCTTGCTACTTGAACTGTTGATGATATTACCAGGTTGTACAAATTTAACAACTTTGGGTCATCACCTTTTCCTTCTGTTTTTGTTGCTCATAGTGATAACTTGAGCAAACTTTGGCATGAGCGATTTGGTCACTTAAATTATCACTCATTGCAACAACTATGTAAAGAAAATATGGTGACTGGTCTTTCACTGGTATCTTGCAAGGATGGTGTTTGTTCCGGTTGTGTACTCGAAAAACATCATCGGGACAGTTTTGACAAACATGCCTCTTAGCACGCCTCGGTTCCCTTGGAGCTTGTGCATAGTGACTTGTGTGGCCCTCTTCCATCTGCTTCCTTTTCTGGTTTCAAATATTTCTTAACTTTCATTGATGACTACTCCAGATGCACTTGGGTTTACTTCCTAAAACTTAAGAGCGAAGTATTTAACATGTTCTTGGCCTACAAGGCCCTTGTTGAAAAACAATCTGGTCATCAAATTATTAAGTTAAGATCTGACAATGGAGGAGAATATGTTAACAACAAGTTCACTACTTTTTGCACTGAACAAGGAATCTAACAACAGCACACTGTTCCATATACACCACAGCAAAACGGTGTAGCAGAAAGGAAGAACCGCACTTTAAAAGAAATGGCTAATTGTATGATCCAATCTAAGGGACTAAGTCTTCAATATTGGGCTGAGGCCATAAATTGTCCAAATTACATAGTAAATCGCACACCCACTAAATTTTTACAGGGTATAACACCGGAAGAAGCATGGAGTAAAATTAAACCAGATGTAAGTCACTTTCGTGTGTTTGGTTGTGAAGCATGGGCTCACATTCCGGATGAAAATCGGAAAGCATTGCAGCCTAAAAGTGAAAAGTTCATATTTGTTGGATATTCTGAAGATGTAAAAGGTTATAGACTTCTTCAGCGACATTCTCATGATATAATCATTAGAAGAGATGTTAAATTTGATGAAAATCTCTTGGCCTGTGAGCCTAACTTGGTGGGTGTGCCATCTTTGGCTTGCGAGCCTGATTCGGCGAATGTGCCTTCTTGTTCTTCTTCCAGCTTCCTTGACAGGTTTCCAACTCCAGTTTCTGATGATGACAGTGAGGATGAAAATCCACCTCCGCCTGCTCATGTTCCTCCAATTGCACCAGCACCAATACTTCCTCTATGGGTCCGTTCAACATGTGAAGCAGCTGTTGATCTTGCTGGTGATCCTAGAGATCAACGTCGAACATGTTCTCAGTTTCAGCAAGCCTCTTCTCTTTTGGCTCAAGTTTTTGAGAATCATGATCCAGAAACTTTTGCAGAAGCTTCAGGAAATCCAGATTGGGATGCAGCTATGGATGAAGAATATCGTTCCTTAATGGCGAACGATACTTGGGATCTTGTTCGTCTTCCAAAAGGAAGAAAACTTGTCAGATGTAAATGGGTCTACATAACTAAGTATGCATCAGATGGAAGTGTTGAAAGACTTAAGGCAAGGTTAGTTTCCAAAGGTTTTTCCCAAGTTGAAGGGATTGACTGCAATGAAACCTTTTCCCCTGTAGCAAAAATGAACTCCATCCGCCTTGTTCTTTCCCTTGCAGCCTTACATAACTAGGAAGTCCATCAAATGGATGTCAAGTCTGCCTTCTTACATGGTGATTTACATGAGGAAATTTACATGGAACAACCCCCTGGATATGTTCATAATAACTCTAGCCTATTCTGTCTCCTTAAGAAATCCTTATATGGCCTTAAGCAAGCTCCTAGAGCTTGGTATGCCAAAATGGATAGCTTTCTCCTTGACACTGGTTTTTCTAGATGCCATTCTGACCCCAATGTCTATACCAAGAAAGTAAGAAACCATCTCATCATACTTGTTCTTTATGTTGATGATCTTATCCTTACTGGTAGTGACCCTAACCTTATAACCCATGTGAAATCCAGTCTTAAGCAAACTTTTGAAATGTCAGACTTAGGACATTTGCATTATTTTCTTGGTCTCCAAGTCTTGCAAACCAAAGAAGGAATCTTTCTTTCCCAATCTAAGTATGCTTGTGACCTTCTTCGTCGCTTCCACATGGAAGATTGTAAACCAGCCCCTTCTCCCTTCCAGTCTGGAGTCAAACTTTCTACCACTTGTACTTCCCTTGAAGTAGATGCCACCTTGTATCGTCAGCTTGTTGGTAGTCTTTTATACTTGACTCATTCCCGTCCTGACCTTTACTTTGCCATTGGTCGTGTTGCCCGTTACATGCAAACTCATCATGAAAGTCACTGGAAAGCAGCAAAAAGAATACTTCGATATATTCAAGGTACAATTCAGTTTGGGATTCATTACAGTACAGGGGGGAAACCTTTGTTGGTTGGATTCACTGATTTAGATTGGGCCGGTGATCCTGATGATCGAAAGTCTACTGTAGGTTATGTTTTTAGTCTGGGATCTGGACCTGTCACTTGGGCTTGTAAGAAACAACAAGCTCTTGCTCTTTATTCAGCAGAAGCAGAATATCAAGCCACAGTTAATGCCAGTCAGGAAGCTTTATGGCTTCGACAGATCCTTTCAGAGTTTGGATTCGAGCAGCAGCAGCCTACTCCACTTTGGTGCGACAATAAAAGTGCCATCAAGCTTGCCAAAGATCTAGTTCTACATCAGCGCAGCAAACACATTGAGCTACACATGCACTTCATCAGAAATCTTGTTCATGATCGTGTTATTGAAGTGCTCTATTGCCCTACAGATGATCAAGTTGCAGACATCTTCACCAAGTCTCTTACAGAAGCGAAGTTTTCTAAACTTCGGTCTATGTTAGGAGTTTAGGAATGTGTCATTAAGGGGGGATAGGCTCTAATGCCTCCTTCCTTCTCCTAATAGTGTCACTTTTGTAAATCCTTCAATCCTATCCCAAGTTGTTCTTAAGGGGGGATGTTAGGATATTTAGACACTTAGGAGTTAGTTAAGATCAACTTGTGTAATATATCCGTTAGGTAAAAGTGTGTTTCTTTAGTATGCATTAGTATGCATTTGTAAATATTCTAATCCGACGGTCACGATATGTTCTAGACATAGAGTGATCCGACGGTTCAACTTCTCTTATATCATACCTACCATTGATCTGTGGCTTAATACTCGATTGGTCTATGATCTCTATTTAAAGAGCATAGAGGGTCCTTGGCTAGTTGATCGATTATGAGAAGCTCATGTAACTTTCTTTCTTTTGCATAATAAACTGCTCCGAGTAGCTATTTGGACGAGGACGTGGACTGTTTTCCTCTCGAGGGTTTTAACCACGTGACAAACATTGGTGTATTGATCTGTGATTTGTTTCTGTGAAGCGGTTGTTCTTGGTGTTTTGTCCTTTGGGAGTACCCTGTGTACCCTAACACATGCAAGTACATTGATTATCTTTTGACTCCATTTCTTTCTATATATATATATATTGTGTCTCAGCATTTTTCTTTTGTGCACTCATTTTGTATCGTGTCATCTATGGTTGTTTATGGTTAAATTTGAAACTCCTAAGTAATTCATTCAGTTTAACATCACCATACTAAGTAATTAGCCTTAGTAACTTAATAGGGTCTACCGCCATTGGCTTCATTAGGATTTGAGCCTAAACAGAGGAGTCAAGAACAAGGTGACAGCCTTGACTCGAGACTTTCCCCTAAGGACACACCAAGTGGCTTGAAGATTTCTGCCATGTGACCCAGGTGTGTGAAAGGCGGCAACATGCCCCCCACAACATGAGGCTAGAGGGAAATGATAGGAAAAGGCTTTGTAGGAATTAGTTATCAGTTTGAGGCAATAGTCCAAAGATCAGAAATCATCAACCCCCAAGGTCATCCTGCAGTACATTTACACATTGATACATGTCGATATGACTCATAACATGGCCGTTGAACAATACAACGTAGATCCATGCGAGACATAAACAATGATGGCTGTTAGAATACAATGTAAATCCACGCAAAGAAGACTCAAAATTTGACAAAAATACCAAATATACAATGTAGATCTATGTCATATGGATGCAAATATGAACACAACCACAACCATACAAATGTGGATCCATGCTGCAACTCATACAAATACTCCATCACAACTTGGGTAAAGAAATGAGTGCTTAACATACACCTAGGGTAGTCATCCCGTTTTCAACAAAGTACGACTCTATCCATGCGAATACATATCTTGAAGTCGAACATGGTAGAAACCACTTGATTATCGGTCAATGATGAGAACTGTTAACAAGTACGAGGGAGATCACCATTAATGTCGATGATTCCCAAGGTAGGCTAGTACATTACTATGAATTTCAATGATGTAAACCTATTGTCAAAAGTGAGGAAATTTGTCATTGATGTATACATATCTCAAGGTACTGACTTATTTCTAAGACTAATTCCCAAAAGATGTTGTTGGACCCAGAAACGAGAAAATATAGGAACTTGAGTGCAAGCAAAAGAAGATATGTCGCGAAGATGATAGAAAGGAAGCAAAGGGATAACACATAAGGGAAAAACACACACACGATGGAGGAAAGGTAAGTGGGCAGGCGTACAAGTGATAACGATTGGAAATTGGTAGGTGAAGATCGTGGCTGTTAAAGATAGCGTAAGCCTGCGGCCATGCATGTATGAAGGAATATTTTGTAAGTCAGGCTGATAGTGCCTTGTGTCAGTCTATGATAGCCTGTTTGATGGCTGATCATGACCTGTAACTGATAAGCAATATGTAGCTGACCCTGCCTGGTCTGATAAGAAGCTATAAATAAGAAGAACCTAGTCGAAGTAAGGGTTGTTGATTATTGTTGATTTTGTTGTTGGGCTAGTAGTAGTTGGCGGTGGGCATTGATGGTTTTTGTTACTACTATTTACTAGTTGATTATCTGTAACTAAGGACACCAATTTTTTTGTTTTTCGAGTTAGAGTAGATGAAGAGAATACTCAGAGAGGAGTCCAGTACCAATAGGAGGTAGTTGGGCCGTGGGTCTTGCAGATGTGTGTGCAGACCGGTAGAGTATAAGAACTCTGCAGCTGAGTGCACATATAGTAGATAAAAAACTTGATCCAGGATATGTAAGAATTAGTAGGAGTAGATAGAAGAATAAATTAGAGAGCATGAGAGCAATAAAGAGTCAGAAATACATATTATAAGATCAGTCTGCAAGCTGCAGACTACAAGGTGTTATATCCATTTCTCATGCCAGATGAAGAGCACCTTGGTGGTTTTTCTCAGATGGGTTTCCATGTTATTTCCTATGTTTAAATGACTAAATGATGTTGTGGATGTGAATGCGAGTGATTTTTATTTGTTTAATGTATGTTGATGATTTACTGTTAATTGCATGATACCAGATTGTATCGATGAATAAATGATTGTTAAAGCGACGTCGGAACAGTTATATATAGTGGTTGGTAGCTCAAGGAATGAATGAATATTTATAGCATTATTAGGGTATGTGAGCATGTCTGTGATTACGTCATTAGGTAAAGTATAAGTCATAGAAATCTATTAATATAAGGGACTCAAATTCATTGCACGAGTGCATCGGTTGTTAAGGATAGAGGCTAGGGCATGTCGCGTGCGCTGACATATAGTTGTGCTCAACCGCACGGGAGCCGTCCAGCTATCCAAGTGCCTTTGTTGAGTGCCTTGGCCATTCTCCAAGGGAACTATCATCCCTCACCAACTGGGGAAACATGGTTCTAGTAGTTACCCATTAGATATCTCGGGTGAGACTACGCCTGCCTCGCAGGTGTTGCCGACAAAGTTACTCTATTGGGCCTATGTCTTGGGGTTTATTGTTGGTATTGTGGTACTATTGAATCGTGGGTTGAGACAAGAAAGAGAAGAGGCCAACAAATGGTTTCATTTTCAGGACCCTTAATTTATTGAGCCGATGGAAATGTCGTGGAACCTGACAAAGAAAGAGATAAAAGATTGGTTGGACTCTAAAATGCTAGCATTCATGTAAGAGGAGAGCATAGGATCATGGTGGTGTGTAGAAAACTGGGTGGATAAGTACATATAATATGATATCCATGAGATACTCTTTGTAGAGTTCCCTGTTATACTGTACGAATGGTTGTCAAGATTGGTGGTCGGACAACCGGTGTTCCCGAGGAAAGAACTTGTCGAATGGAATGATCAGTTGGTCTGCGAGATAACCAGTGCAAGTAACGCTATCTCTAGAGCTATTGATTTATGAGTTGATAGTATCTTGCAAGGATACAACACTGAGTTTATAGTAGATACTATAACCTCATATAGTGAGGCTGAAAGAAATTTTTTCCAAGGACCCCATAGAAGATATTTTCTATCTATCAGTACATGGATTAAAATGCTCATCTATGAGAAGGGTATCTTGTGGTTGAGAAGTTGAGTGGAAGTCCCATGAGGGAGGCTATGTCATAGATGACCTCTTAATAAAATGGGAGAGGGTGAGTTGAAATGTTCCCAGGAAACATAGAATCTGAACTAGAAGCTGGATTCCTAAGGAGTGGAAGGAGATTTAGATCAGGGAAAAGAAGAAAGACCGAAAGAGGGCGGTGGAATCCTAGACTGTTCGAGGAGAGAGGACATGAACTTCAGTCGCACGAAGACAAAGGGTATTGCGATGAAGAGGAGGAATATAGCCCAATATCAGAATAAGCAGAGGAGTCGAAAGAATCTACAGAGAAACCAATATTAGGACGCAACTGCATCACACTAGGGGTATCACCGGAGACAAGATCAACATTCTCTTCCCCATAAAGGACTGATAATATCGATAGTGCTAGTAATGCAACTAGAAGGAAAGAAGGTTCACCCATTTCAACCCTTTACCAGAGAACCCTGATGCCAACTCAATGGCTGGGGTAGACATTTGATTACCCACATTCCATGGAAATGGCACATAAGACCTAGAGCAACATTGGTTCCTCTATGAAGCTATTTGGATGGTTCAGTTAGTCCATAATGTAGACATAAAAAAGGAACAAATGATCATGACTCTGAGGGGTCATGCGCTATATTGGTTTATGAAGTTTTGTGTCGCACCGGTCGGAACACCGCAAAAGACCCTTGATAATATTAGAAGCTACAATGATCTCTGAGTTTAGAAAACCTTAATATGAATCATAGTGCACTACTGAGATCAAGGAGATAAATCAAGCACTGGCAGAAATAGTATGGGACTTTGACCAGCAGTTTAAAACTTTGATGGCCAAGGTAAGTTTCCAAATGTCAGATGTACAACATAAAGAATGGTTCATTGCTACACTATTACCACACCTCCGAGGGCCATTAATGAAACAAAATATTGAATCACAAACAAAAGCATTGGAATTAGCAATGAAGCTAGAGGCATCACCCATTGGTGATAGTGCCATAGGAATGGTACAGATTCAATCGTAGTTGGCTAACATAACAATACAACTTTGGGACATCAAGAAGGGTAAGGAAGCACAAGAATATTTGTGGTGCATGAAATGTAGAACGGACATACACACCAAGGATAATTGCCTGAACTCCATGAACTATATCACGCCAGGTGCACCAAACCCATTAAATGGCCAGGGGCTACCATGGTGTCGCATATGCCAGTTTAGAGGGAATCACAATGAGGAGTTTTCATATGTGCAAAAGGTTGTAAATACCCTGACAAATATTTTTTGTAATATTTGTAAGTTAGTAAGACATGAAGAAAAATATTCTAGAGCATACTAGCTCTTGAAAGAAAAGACTGTCGACACCTACTTAATGAAAAATGAGGGGCTCGCTCAGGCTAAATCGACACACGCATCGTACCATCCTACATAGTTCCCACCCAATCAATAAAAAAATTAGTATCAACCTCAGTACACACCTCAACATTCGCATGCACAACAAAATCACTACCATCCACACTACCAGCAGAACTAGTACCCACTGGAGCAACCACACCCGTAGGGAAGGGGTGGTGGAAACCTCAGAGGAAGAGGTCGGGGAGGAGGATTTGGTAGAGGAAGAGGATAAGTTATGTGCTATAACTGTGGACACCTAGGTCACTATGCTAGAGATTGCTTAGAACCTACAAAGACATGTTCATACTGTAAGGGACAGGACCATAATGTGGAGCAATGTCCTCATTTGATTGCAAAGTGGCAAGCAAGGACCATCGTAGGACCTAACCCTACATAGAATTCAAACCCAAATACTAACATGCATGTTTAGATGATTGTGGCTGAACCATGAGATCCAGACGTCATTGTCGTAACATGAGGAGGAGCTGTGACAGGTGCTGATCAGGACAAAGCACAAGAAGAACTAGAACCGTATGTATGACCTGTGGCACATAAGAAAGTATCATTTGACGCCCAGAAATGAAATAAAGTATTCTTGGAGGTACGACTTGAGTTTGTAGAGTCGGTGGAACCATCGATGTAAGAATAAGTAAAGGAGATGCCTGAATGATTTCAGCGCATATTTCAAAAGAATCTCCCACAAAAGGTTAGTAAGCTCATATCCTTTCTGTCAAGTTGCTTAACACTAATACAAGATAAAAATTCTATTGCAGAACTATAGGCAATGATAGAATAGGTTCCCATAGAGCCAAAACCTGAAAAGAAGGTTAATCAAGTCAGAAAGAAGTTCAAAACTGGTCATGAATTAAGAATGACCGCGCAGATAGGTGACTATGACATGGATTACATCATTTTAGACCTGGGGTATGATGTCAATATTTTAACAAGATGAACCTAGGAAAGTATGGGCAAGCCACACCTGGACAGGTCCCCTATCCAGCTGCGACTTGCAAATCAGTCAAAGGTCCTATCCATTGAACGCTTGAGTCAGGTTTCTGTCGACGTTGAAGGATTATGCACATTTGCATACTTTGAGGTCATGAATATTGTTGATGACACAAACCCATATACTGCAGTGTTGGGGATAGATTGGGCTATAGACAATCAAACCGTTATAAACTTCAAGAAAAGGATCCTCACATTTGAGGATAATGAGATGCGAGTGGTGTTTCCCATTGATGCATTATAAGGATAGAGATACTTCGAGCTTGTATATAATGATGGACAAGCTGACTACCTCAACCAAATCTACAACGTTACTACACTACAAGAGGACTACATCAACCCGACATCAGATGGGAACTTGAGGTGGAAGAGTGCTAATTCTTGCACATCCAACTCATGAGAAGCTTTAGAAAATCGACAGAACAAACTACATGAAGTCTCTATGAGGAGGTGCACAAGAGTTACCAGTTTTGTACGATGGGTGGAGAATGATCTGTGTGAGCTACCCACCTATGAGGGTTTACCAAACCTTTTGACCTTCTTAAACAAGTTTGAATGACTTGTAATGGAAACGCAATGCTTGTTCATGCTGGATCATGCTCTAAAAGCTACGCTTGCTATATGGTGTGGTGCACGTAAGAAGTCTATAACAAACTAGCCACAGTGCTGAAGATTGATGGAAGTCAGATTCGAAGAAGAGGTCACCTTGGTAAACCATAAGTATTCATGGTTAGAAAACCATGTAGAACATATTAATCATTATCGCATTGCATTTGCAGAATACACGAGGCAGGAGTGGATACATCATTTCGTACATACACTAGAAATGACACCTAGAACCTGGTATACATCTATGGAATTGCGACAAGAAACCCAAGAGTGGGAAGGGATCAATAACAAATTTACACATACATTTTAATTTGTTGATGAGCACCCTACAGTTGATGCTGCACTTCAGGTGATAAAGGAGATGATATTTGTTGAGATCCCTGTTGACGAGACTAACTCTCACCAGTGTAGTGTGATCATTCAGCAATGGATGGTTTGCTACAATCTAGCTAGAGATCTGGATGATGACTCGACCAACATAAAGAAACCAGATTTAGAAGGAATTTTTACAGTCGAAGGAAGTGGTATCTCGAGTGACCAGTTTCTTAAACCACTAAAAATTAAGAAAGTAAACATTTGGTCATTAGACAACCCAAAGTTCACCAATATAGGATATTATTGGGATGAATAGACAGTTGTGAAGATCATGGATTTGTTTCATGAATATTAGGACCTATTCTCGACCAACTTCTCAAAGATGAAGGGAATAGTGGGAGACTTAGGGGAGATGAAAATTCCCCTGTGACCAGATGGTAAACCCAGTAAGAAACGACTATATAGGATGAAACCCAAGTATAAATAAAGGGTAAAAATAGATTTGTATTGTATGCTCGACGTGAGAGTTATTGAACCAGTTGAGGAGTCAGAGTGGAATATCCCTATAGTGATCGAAGATAATAAGACAATAGGCAAAGTCAGGATTTGTGTCGACTTAAGGAAACTGAATGATACATACTCGCATGATCCATTCCCAACACTATTTACTGATTAATTGCTTGAAGGTGTTAGAGGGAAAGAGATCTATTCATTTACTCATGGCTTTTTGAGCTATCATAAATTTAGAATTGCAAAGGAAGATCGCCACAAAACAACCTTCGTCACTGAATGGGGATGCTACTAGTATACGGTAATGCCCTTTGGACTCAAGAATGCACTCGCTATTTTTTCTAGAATAGTAGTCTCTGCTTTTAAATATTTTATTCATAAGTTTATTGAGGTATACTTTGATGATTGGAATATTTTTGGCCTAGTAAGAGATCATATTGATAGTCTACGCATGATGCCAGACTGTTGTCACCAATATCATATTGCACTTAATTCCAAGAAATGTATTTTCTGCGTGCCATTTGGCATGTTGTTGGGTCACGTCGTATGTCATGATGGTAGCTTGGTCGACCCAGTAAAGATTGTGATTATCCTGGAATTACCACCACCTACATCAGTCACATAACTTAGATTAGTTCTGGGACATATAGGCTACTGTCGGAAGTTTATATGAGGATATGCAGTGATTACTACACCTATGGAGAAACTATTGAAGAAAGACACAAAGTTCCAGTGGAAAATGGAGTTCTAGGAAAGATTAGATAAGTTGAATATTGCAATGGCCATTGCACCAATACTGGTATTCTCAGACTGGAAGAAAGAGTTCCATGTGCATGTTAACGTGTCGTCTGTTGTGGTCAACATTGTCTTGATGCAACCAAGAGAGGGCGCGCTTGACCATCCTATTGCTTTCACAAGCAAGAAACTATCAATAGCAGAAAAGAACTACATGACGACAGAAAGAGAAGGCCTTGATATGGTCTATGCACTTCATAAATTATAACACTATTTGTTGGAAGGACATTTTCAGATGTACACTGACCATTCAGCGCTGAAGTACCTAGTTAAGAATCTAGTTTTGGGTGGGAAGATCTGTAGATGGCTTCTCCTATTTTAGGAGTTCAATTTTGAGGTCACTGTTAAACTCAGTCGAGTGAATGTTGGACTAGACCACCTATCAAGGATAGAAAGTGGTGAGGAACTAACCAGCTTGGAAGATAACTTACCCGACGTGCAAATTTTTGCGATCCATAAGATGAAATACTAGAACCATAAGTTTAATGCCATCATTCAATTCTTAAGTACAAGATATGCACCTAAAGGAATGTCAACTAATCAAAAGAAACACTTGGTTGTAAGAGCTACTGATTATACGTTGATTGCGGGACACCCATATAAGTTGGGTGCAGATGAGATACTGTGTCACTGTGTCTTTGACTATGAATGAACTTGGATTATGAGTGAAGCACATGCTAGTTTCATAAGAGGACACTAGGCAAGAAAAGTGATAGTGCATAAGATATTGTAGGCATGATTATGGTGGCCATCCATACACATGGATACTAAAAGCTTCTGCAAGCACTGTGCTATTTTTCAAAGGATAGGAAAACCATCATGCCACAATGAGATGCCACTGGTGCCATAGATGAATCTTCAAGCATTCAAAAAATGGGCAGTTGATTTTGTTGGACCCATCATCCCGCCAGGAAAGAGAACTAGTGCACGCTACATCATCACTGCGGTGGATTATTTAACAAGATGGGATGAAGCTTGCACCTGTTAAAGATTGTACCATTGTGACTGCAACACAGTTTCTGTTTGAAAATGTCGTCACCACATTTGGTTGTCAAAATATAATGCTAAGTGAAAAAGGTACGTATTTTGTTAACAAAGTAATTGCTAAGCTGACTGAAGAATTTTTTATCTAGCATAAGAATACAACTCCCTATCACCCTCAGGTGAATGGAACGGTCAAAGATTTCGACAAGATTTTGGAGAATGCATTGACCAAGGTATATAGCATGCATCCAGATGAATGGGATAAAAAATTATTAGTCATGCTGTGGGCATATCACACAACTTGTAAGCGACTAACAGGGCACACCCCATTTAGAATAGTATATGTACAAGAAGCTATTGTACCAATGGAATATGTTGTACCAAGTTTGAGAATCATTGTGCTAATGGAGATGACTGAAGGAGAAGTTGTTGAGCAGAGGATGATAGAGCTAGTGCAACTGGAAGAAGAACGCTTTGTCGCATGATTCCACCAGCTAGTTGAGAAGCAATGATAGAAAGCATGTCATGATCACCACATTTGAGTTAAACCCTTCGAAGTTGGAGGACTTGTGCTATTGTATGAATTTTTTTTTTAAACACCCAGGAAATTTAAAGATGCATTGGCTAGGACCATATATGGCCACGCACATCACTAATGTGAGAGCAGTAAAACTTCAGAAGCTAGATGGTACATATGTTGGGGGTATGGTGAACGGTAGTCACCTAAAACCATACTACGATGATCATAAAATCCTAGGTTAGAACTGCATCGAATTTTTTTTTGTAGAAGGTCTGAAAGACGTAAAAATGGCTCTATCACACATCTGCGATGGAACAAGTGTGAAGCACAGGGAAAAACCCAAAAAATGCACAGAAAAATGGAAAGTGCAGTAAAAAGGCAAAGAGAAATCCAAAAGTAGAAATGGAAGGCTAACCAACATTAAAGTGTGAATATCCAACAGATATTTAGGTGGCTATAACAGCTAAGTATAATTAATTCGACACAAGATGAGGAGGATGATGACGTGCTGAAAGATCACATCTCATGGATTTCCCATAACCGTCCTGATAGGGATAACGCAACACTCGAGTTAACAACTTAATTACTGGATGCAGTAGTTGAGAAGCCCATGTGACAGATTTGACCCTAACTTCCCGATGCATCTGAAATACACAATGTGATGGCAGAGATAAATGCGAGGCTTCACTGATAAGCATTCTTTTACAACTAGAGTACGCTATAAATAACTAGAGTTGAGCGATTACAGAGTCGAACCCTCTCATCCTTTTTGAACTAAGACGATGCCCATGGTCATTGATATTCTTAGCGATAGTGAGCCATCATATGCAACTGTTATTTTTGGTTCCCCTATTGAAGAAGAGATTCAATCCTTGGATATACAGAAACAACAACAACAAGTTGAGACTGATCCAATGGACAGAACACAGAAGCAACCTATTAATACGGGTGGTCATCCTCCAATTCTGACGGTAGCATCCCATGATGTGCCTACCCCAGCTCAGAGACTACTTGTTATGTTTGCTAAGACATCCCACCGAACCAGCAATTGAAGGACCATCTGGACTCCCATGGACAAGGAAACACAAAAATACTGTCGCTCCTGTCGATGCTCATGGAAAAATATCCCTTATAAGAGGACCAAGAGAACGAGTAGGCAGATGACCACATGGAATATGATGCATCACCATGAAGAGGGCCATATGTAGAGCCAGCTGAAGAGAATTTCCCTTATTATGTTTGGCCAAGGAGAACCAACGCCCAGGCAGTGAAACTCGGGGATGATTTTAAGGGCGAATTTTAAGGGTTACCCAAAAAAAAGTGGGCAAATTTTTATATTAAAATGTTTTTATTTTATTTAATAAATTCGCCCATTGTTTATTTTGTATATAGTTTCCCCAAGGTAAATCACATTCATCCCGATTTAGGGAAAAACTAGAAAATGAATATTAGCCCATGAAAATATTGATTTTTTCCCACATTCGCCCGAATTTTTTCGACTGGGAGGAGATATTTTCCCAAATTCACCAGATTTTTTCTGATTGGGAAGAGAAATGAAGATGGTTCACTGGATTTATGGATAATAGGTTGAAAAATTTGTATTTCGCCTAGGATTTATGGATAATACGATTAAAAATTTGGTATTTCCTCGGGATTTATGAATATTTCGGTAAACTAGTCTTACTTCGACCTCGATTGGGGTAAATTGGACATAGTTCATCTTGAATTTGGATTTGTGGACAATTATTTGAGTAAAATGTGGAGATTTAATCAACTGGGGAAGTTTTTTTACTGGATTTGGTCCATATTTGAGCAAAACATGGATAAATTTAGTCAAGTGAGGAAGTTTTTTACCTATATAATGGTGCAAGAGTCAGGACTCAAGCTCAACATCAAGCTTGATTTCTATTGCAAATCGGTCTTTACAGTGGCTAAGTGGATTCGTGGAAAGCAATTTCACAAAGTTTCTTCTATCTGTAGGATTTTTACAAGTTAGTTTCTTGAATCTTCTTCTATTTGCAGGCTTTTTACAGGTTAGTTGCTGTGAGCACTCAACCTTGTTGCTAGACCACAGCTTGATGAGATTTTCCTCATTGGATATTATTCTTTGGCACTCTGTTGGTTTTATTCTGGGTGTAAGTTATAGTATTCAATAGCCATGGAGCTCATTAGCAATTATTTTCCAGGGCACATGGTACTGATTATAAGAGTAGCATAGATTTCTTCGCTTTTCCTCTATTTTTCTTTTCAAGAATATTCACTTTTCAATCCCATGATTTATTCAAAGGACCAACAACACCTCCCGTTACAACTAAAAAACCATAAGATTTTTTTCCACCTTGGGGTTTTGCACCCACCACCTATATATATCATACATTGCATCTCCTAGACTTAGATAAATGAAGGTACAGATCGATCAAAGTCATCCCTTGTTCTGTTTTGAGAAGGAACAAAGAGAAGCAGAAGAAAGTAAGATAGGTCTTTGACTCAGGGCAATCCAGTCTTGTTTCCTCTGGTGCTCTATCTACTTACATTACATGAAAATGATGGACAAGCTAATAGAGGAACAAATTTCTGAGTTCAAGGAGGCTTTCAGTTTGTTTGACAAGGATGGAGATGATCAGTACTCACAAATCCCTTTCAATTATTTGTCTTTCTCTACATGTTTTCAATCTCTGCTTCTTCTGTAAGAATAAGAAGGGATGTAATGTATTTATCTGATCTGGGTTGTGAAATTTTGAGTTTATTTACATAGATCTATTGGCCAAATTGCTTTATGTGATGACTTGTGTACTTAGATCGGTTGAAAGCAATGGCGTTTTTTACTACCCATTTATTAGATTCTGGGATTATCCATTTATGTTGGGTAGTTATCGTAGAGGGATGTAGGTAATGGTCGCATGGTTGGTACTTTGTAGTCAAATAATTTCCCTGTAACATTATCAGTGTTCTATGGTGAATAGGGGACAAGGTATTATATATGGTCCATTCAGTTGGTTCTCTTATTGCTTGATTTGAGTTTTCATAAATCACCACTCATCAATTTCAGAACATTTTTACTTGTATAGTTAACTGAAGTTTTTAACCCTCTTTATGATTGGAGTGGGTAGGATACTTTTATGAGATATCTATTGCAATTAGACCTCTTGGTTAATAATTTCGTCAAAGCCACCCAAAAATTGCACTTAGTCTCATTCACAGAATGAAGACTGCATTAGCACTGAAAACATCTTAGTTTAACACTTTGGAAGGAGTGTAGCCACTTTAACCTGACTCTCATCTTGAAACACTTTGATCAATAATTTTGTCAAAGTCACCCAAGAATTGCACTTAGTCTCATTCACATAGAAGACTGCATTAGCACTAAAAACATCTTAGTTTAACACTTTGGAAGTAGTGTAGCCACCTTGATCTGACTTTCATCTTGAAACACTTTGATAAACTATACCGGGAGCAAGACTTTTGGGTTTTAAGCCTGAACCATCATTGCTGTGAGCACTCAACCTTGTTGCTAGACCACAACTTGATGGGATTTTTCTAGAAATTTTAATCAAGTGTGGGTTGATTTCTATAGTTAACACTGCACATTTCGAATATAAAATTGATCATTGCCAATAGCTCTTTTCTAAATCCTAGCTCTTTTCTCAGAATGGATTTTTCTGAGAGGCCTTCTATGCTTTTGGGAGGGGATGAGTCTTCATGTTTAGTCCTTGAGAGTTGTGTGCCATATTCTGTTGGATTTGAGCAGCAAAGGAGCAATCTCTCAAGGTAAAGGTCTAGAGAATGATTGGTTATCTTTTGTTACAATGTTCTTCTGAAAGATATAGGATACACCATGTTCATTTCTTCCAAAGTTGTATAGATAGGAAAAACCCTGACTTTTGAATCATTTAAATTATGGAACTGTTGCCAGTATATATTCTTTGTCTGATACTTTTCAACATTTAATGATTTCTCACTTGGTCAGCAACTTAGTCCATCACATAATTTTTTATTGTTCAAACTTCATTGATTCCAGTCAGTTTACATACAGGCATCAAATTTAACACTGGGTACACTATACCTTGAGATAGAATGGGGCTTCATAACATCCACCACAGTTTTCCATTCACAAGATAGGGCCCACCTTCTATGTAAAGCTCCTGAGTTCCAACGCAGAAACATGCAACAAGAAATATCAGGTGGCAAAGCGTGTTTAGAGATTCACCATTGTTCTGACCTGAACACATCTATAATGCAATCATAGTTGGCATGCTTCATGTCAATCTCTAATTAAGATATTGAAGTATCGTAGAGTTACTGTGGATGTCTAATGTTTGTCTGATACTTGGGAAATGTACACTGCTTTCTCATATGGTTGGCAAATTAGAGTCTATGACATCATTTTTAATTGTCCTTACTCGATCCAGATCAATTTACACAGACATCAGTTCCAACCATGGGTACACTACACCTTGAAACATAATAGGGTTTTTATAAACACCTACCATTGTTTTCCATTCATAACAATATGTATACCTTCTATCTAAAGCTCCTTGGTCTTCATACAAAACCATGCCTCAAGAAATATCACGTGGCAGAGCTTGGTTTAGAGATTCATAATTTTTCTAACCTGTATCATGTATGCACACTTATAAATTTAAAATGCAAGCATAGTTGGCAGGCTTGATGTCTATCTCCACTTAAGATAAGATTCCATGCTAAGTTACCAAGGTATGGATATTTGGGAATGGGTGCAGGTTTGGGTATGACACTTTCGAAATAGGAGATAGGGGTACGTCAAGGGTACATATATCAAATTTCATATATGCAATAATATATGGAAAAAACAAGTACTGGAATTCATGTAAATCAACAACGATTCAAATTCATTTTTAAATTCAAATTATTCCAATGTCCATCATTGCTTAATTGACATTCATAGTTGAACATTGAACATTGAAATTCCTTCCCTTTCCAGATAGGGTGTGGAAATGGCAAGCAGAAAAATATGAACTTGAAACTTGATGAAACTGAAATATGGGGACTCAGGGAGAGAAGAATGCTTCACGGTGAACTGTTGGCCTGGACACTAATTCCTAGAGTGCCTAGGCTTGCTGTGAGCACTCAACCTTGTTGCTAGACCACAGCTTGATGAGATTTGCCTCATTGGATATTATTCTTTGGCACTCTGTGGTTAATCCCATTTCCTAGTGGTCAATCCCATTTCCTTCTATATTTCATCCACTAATATTCTTAAGTTGAATGATAATTTGTTTCTTCTTGGTTTGGAGAAATTTTTTCTTTTGGTGTCTTGTATGAAATATTTTCAATGTAGAGTTACATTTGAAGGAAAACAATGCATCATTAGTTATTATAGTCGACCACATTTGATGAATTTCATTAGAGGAATAGGATATGGTGGGATTTACAAGTTACCTATTGACCTTGTGGCATTTATACATCCTACTGAAATGTTGGGTGAGACTTCTAGTTTTGAGGAGGCATATATATAACATGTATGGTGGGATGCCATGGAGATAGGTTCAACCTAATATAGAATCAATGATTGATTCTAATATTGCAATTAATTGAAGTATTGAGAATACTATGAAAAGGTTGTTGGATTCTCTCAAAAAGAGGGAGTTGACCTTGTTGAGGGTTTTGATTTAGTTGATAGATTTTTTAAGGTGTATGGGAAAGAAACCCATGTTTACACTTTTCTGAAGGCCTTATATGGGTTGTTTTTTTCACTACAACATTGGTATTTCAAGATGGATTTGATTTGTGCATACTTTTAGGTTTGTGATTTTGATAGATTTGATCCAATTATCTTGGTCTTGTATGGATGTGTAATCATGTCTGTAATATGTACTGAAAAAACCTTGATGTGGTGTTTGAAGATTTTGGCCCATGAAGATAATATGAAGGATATTGAAGTGTTTTAGGTTGCTAATGGTCCAATTTTATGTTCATTTAGATTCAAAACTGGTCAAGCCCCTAACAAAGGCAGATTTTGGCACTGTTTTAAGAAGTTGTTGTGCACAGTTTTCAAGATAAGTTGGTCATTTATTTGCTAAAAAGACTCTGCTGTAAAATTTCCTGAATAATAAAAATTCTCTCTCTATCTTGTTTTCCTGCAAGGGTAATTCTCTCCCTATCTTGTTTTCCCGCGAGGGTAATTCTCTCTCTCTCTCTCTTGTTTTCCCGCAAGGGTTTTCCCAGGGTCTTTTGACCAAAAATACTTGTGTCAAATTTGTGGTTTGCTTTCCTTGATTCCATTTCAGTGCTTAAAGCTAGATTCAGAGTCTTCCTATTTATGAGAAAAAGCAATTTTTTATTCATATGCACATGTGGGTTGGGCATCAAACAAAATTCTCATTGAGACTTGAAATCAGGTTGGGTTTTCAAATTTCTTCATTGCCAAGGAGAAAGTGTTAATATTTGTAGCATGAGTCCACTCCATTGGTGAGTATTAATTCTACCGTGGATTCTTTATATTCCCCTAACCACTCCCTAATTGAGTGGTCCACATAGTTTGCATGTATAAGGAATTTCCAATTTGCACGGTATTATGCCTTTGTTATGCATTGATGTTGTTCACATGGATTATTTTTCAAATATATTAGCAAAGCTATAGAGGGACTTGATAAACATTCATGATGCTCAAGAAATTTTTATATTCTCCTCCAGATGTTGTGTATTGGTGTCAAGTTTGTCAATTCCCACACACAAAGGTATCATGTGCCTTTTTTGCAATGTACTGGTGTTTGGCTTGTGAAGCCCCATGTAGAGAGGATTCATATAGCACATTTCTATGGGTTACTCAGTCATTTGAAAACTATGAAGAAGATCAAGCACAATATGAGAAATTTTGAAAGGATGTAGAAGCATTGAGTTTAGAGCATGAACTGTTGACCCTTAGTAATATGGATTTTAGATCGGAAGAGGAAGATCAATAAATCCACTATGAGGACTTGAATCAGCAAGAAATTTATTGTCCCCGTCTATGATGTTCTCAGTTCAAACAGAGCCACACAAAGAACTTCTTGAGCTCCATAGATCAATGATGATGTCCATTCCCTTGATTGTGATAGTCATAGTGAGGAAGACGATGATTATGAGAGGGCTTATGCACCTCACGTTATTGATGTAGGCACCATGCAGACCCTATTGACGATGAGATTAAATTGCAACTTGATTTTTCTGCCAGTGATTACAGATTTGAAGAGTCGGTGCAGAGGATGGAGTTCATGGAGACTTTATTGTTATTGTTGATTTTTCAATTATTGTTGTTGTCTTTTCCAAACAACCATTAATCATAGTCGTTAGTTTCTTCGGACTTTGGGATGCATGTGCTGATTTCTTGATTACTACCATTGGGTGCTCCGAGCAGCATGAAGAACAAACTTTAAATATTGTTGGTTTTTTTGAACAGCATGAGGAACATGTTTTTGCTTGCTGATTTTTCCAAACAACAACAGCCCTTGATTGCCATTGCTGATTTTTTTGGACAACAAGAACATGCTTATTTGCTAATGACTTCTCATTGTGATTTTAATTCAGTATCTATTTTTGAGTTAAATCATTCTTTGGAGTCCATATGTTGACCCAACTAAGCAGTATATGGAAGAATTATTTCAGAGGTTTCCAACAAAATCTTAGGTTTTCTTCCTTCTATTCATGGAATAATGAGTTTGCATTAGCCAATTCCATGGTTGGATTCAATAGAGATTTGACTATATTGAATAGTTTTGCAGAGTCAACTAACTAGCTTTATAGGCTATTGAACTATGTTGATCAATGATAAGTATCATTAAGACCACAATAAAAGAAAAGAAAAATAAAGAAAATAAAAGCAATATAGGGACATACTTTATACCATTTAGGATTGGGCTAGGTTGATAGATCCAATCCCATTTGGTTAGATGATGTTTTATGTTCTAGAATAGAGCCTAGGTCTTGAATTAACTTTTGCTTTGAGTTTCCAATTTTCATTTATCAAGATTATTTGCTTCCATGAGTTGTTTCTTTTTTGAGTTGGTGGTCTTGAATTTTACTCAAAAGAAGTGTCTTTGGACACCATAGGTCATTAGGATTGGTCTTTCACTATAAACTATAATCTTTCTTCATGTCTATGGTCTGTTTTAACTTTTTTTGCAGAATCATATTCCTGTAAAGTACATGGTGAAAGTATAGTTGGGAAATATGTCATTCTTTATGTGTAACATGTTTTGTGGAAATCGATTGTATTTGAACATATGACCTATGGCATCCCCATTGGAAACATGCCTTGGGTAAATGGTTAAACCAATTGAGCTAACCCTTGGGGCTTGGACATATCAAATGATCATATGTACCCATTCAAATGCATGGAATCTTAGAGAATGTTCTACTTTAATGAATGGAGATTCAATCTAGTTTGATGAAAATCCTCAATAGTATCACAACATTTGGAATTGAGTGATTAAAATTGTCAATCCACATTGTTGGATTTATAGTTCCTTAGAAAGTGCATCACAACGTCCCATTAATATCAGCAAGGACCAGAGAAGACCTGAGTGCACAAAGAGAAGGCATGTGAGATAGGTGTGTAGGTCGATAACACAACAAAGCAACCCTCCTCTAGAAGAGTTCCACACAACAATACAACAGTTTTGTACAACCCACCTTCGGGAATTCCATGCAGCAGTATTGGGGGTGCAAGAGCATCTATATGCCTTTTATATTTACCAGTTTAGTTCTATTTCTGATTTTTCTTTATTTAGAATTTGAATGCACTGAGTTTGTCATTTAAATTTGCATTTATCAATTAGTTCAGGCACATGCATCCTAGATCAGTTTAGTGAAGTGCATGTAGCATAGTAGTTAAGGTACATATCTTAAGAAGGATGCATGTTTGCATGCCTCAGATCATCTCCAGTTGAGGCACGGTTGTGCATGCGTCTATATTCATTGTACATACTCTTCTTCTCAATCTATAAAAGAGAAGGCAGAGCTATAGGTCTAATTATTCAGTTTTCAGTTCACTATTTTCTTGTAGCAGGTTTTCATTTTCATAAGTAATAAAAAGAAGTAACAGGTTTTGACAATCAATTTATCATGTTTCCATTAAATATTTTCTACATTATGTGTTTATAGCTTCTAAAATTAATTACAGAGTGCAGTTTTGAGTAGCTTTAGGTTTTCCGCTGTTTACTTTCATGTAGGAACTCCTTTAGAGAGAAGAATCTCTTTAACATGGTTTGAGAAAATCTAACACACATAGCTGTAAAACAATAATTGTGGTGCTGGTGAGAACATTACCAATGTACATGATTCAAGGATAAAACCCTCTTTCACCACTAGCCCATGACCACCTTCAGTGATTTTTGTTTCTTTTTCAACCAATACATTACACTACTTAGAAAATTTACCATAAAGCATGAGAGTTTCATGGAAAATAAGTTGAGAGATCTTCCTCGACTCTTCTACATCCTATTCAGATAAAGATTCATCATAGTGAGGAGTAGATTCAAAAACCAGAAGCTAAAAGTAATTAAATTCACATAGTTGGATGATGTCTACATATCATTTTCTCCCAAGCCCAACTATGCATTTATTTTCTCTTTCTATTCCAATTGAAAATTGATATAATAAACCTATCAAAAAAATCCATCATTTTTTCAACACTTCCATTATAGCATTGCATGAATACATGTTCTTTATTTCAACATTTTTTCCAAAGCCAAGATTTCATACAAAAACTAAAAGATCAGTTGCACTCACTAAATCTCCCTTTATGATACAACTGTGAGACTATCAAAGTGTATGCAAGTAGATCTGAGTTATTTTTTCAAACAATAGAAAATAGCACTTGATTTGCTTGCCCCAAATTGGAAATTAGATTATTTTCCCATTTCCACAGGGTTCTTGAAGCTGAAAATGAATGGCAACTTTTAAAGATTGCAACCCATTGAGTATCTTTCCAAATCATATCAAATGATATATCATCTTGTGGTTGAATAATTTCTCTTTCAAGTAGAGTTGATTTGCCTTCACTCTAAGTAGTCTATCAAAAGTTATGAGCTCTGCAAGATATATATTTTACTTGTCATGAAAAATTAGCTTTTTTTCTATCCAATTTGAAATGCTCATTAACTTCTTCCATTATAAATCCAAATAAAACATATGATATATCAATATGAAGCTATGAATATGGGATTCCAATGGGAAATTCAAACCTAGAATCCTCTTATGATAAACTGCTAAAATTTTGAAATAATAGTCACGACCGTAGTAGAAACATGGTTAAATTGGTAGGCCTTTCAAACCGCAATATCTTGATCATCTGACCTCCTATTTTGATAGTTTATTTTTGAAATCATATATTGATTTGAGTACATTCTAGAACTGGTATTACTTTCTAAATAATCTGATGGAATGAATGCACATATATACAACCTCATCTGTGAATGCAGAAAACCTTAAAGCTCTAGAAAAGTGCTCCACAGTTTGGGTGGTGATGGGGATCTATTTACACTTCATGTTTGTCTGTGTGTACCAGTGAATTCAATCTTGATAGTGCACTGGATGCATTGAATATTCACTAGTACAAACACATCTAAATCCAGGTCTCATATTCACCTTGTGATTGTGGAGCTTAAGTTTAAATATCTCGAGTCAACTCAAACAACCAATATATCGATATTAGGATTTGAAATATGCAACTTGGAGCTACATCTCATGCTTCAGTGCAGATCAGACCCTGGTTTAGATGGTTTGTGCTTGTAGTAATCAGTGATCTTAACATCACAAGTATAGGAAGTGAGGGGCTAGGTACTATAAGACGGCGAGGTAATGCGGTGAAGTGATGATGCAGAGAAAGAAAGCAAACAAAAAATTATTAAAGGTTCTCTATAACATTTCTCTCTGGCTCAACTCAAAGAATACAATCTAGACAATTAAATAGATTTTTCTAGAAACTTGACACCAATACACACTAAGTGTTGTAGTTGATAGATTCAAATTCAAGGCAAAAGATTAAAGGAAAAATTACAAAGTATGTCAACAAAATTTGTTGAACTCTAGTTCACCATTTTGTAGGTTGTTCACATTTCTAATCATAACATAATGTGAAGACAATTAGCAAGGCCATCAATAATAATGCATAATAAGTTTTCCAAATATAATCCATTACAAATACCATCTGGTCAAATTTCTATTACAGCTAGAAAGAAAAGTACATCAATGTATGTTTAATTTTCTGTGCATAACCTTTCTACTCATTTGCCTTGAACATAATCCACACATTCCAGAGATCATAAATTGAAATTATTCCTCATAGAGAACAGTTTTTAGAATAAGAAAAAGGGAAATAAACTTATTTTCTTTTTCTTTAATAAAAAAATGTTCCAATGTAGTTGACTATGGGGAGTTTGATTTCCTCCCAAATTTAGGTTGTTCTATTACAGAATGCCACTCCATACTGGGCTATGAGGCTGCCCATGAGGAAAAAGTGTCAAATTTTCAAGTTGCTAAAGCCCCCAAAACATCAACTAAGAGGTTATCATTGGATGTTATTCTATCTTTCAACTATCACAATTCTTGGCACTCTTTATCTTGCTCTAAGGTATGGGTTATGTTTCTATTGTATTTAGGATGAGCTTTTGTGTTCTTGAGATCTATTTTTCTGTATTTAGGATGAGCTTTTGTGTTATTGAGCTCTATTTATGATAATTTTCCCATAGGTTGGAGTGACTTGGAACCCTTCTACATATTTAGGGGCATTTAGAAATTCCATGGCACCCTCTCTTTGCACACATGTTGAGGCTACTTTATACTGGAAGGAGGAAGACTAACATTGTTTAGGGAAGCTTTTTAATGATTAGATGTGAAGCCTTCATCACATTGAAGGGTCATAAGATGGCATGGTGGTAGATATTCCCACTAACTAATATAGAGAACACCCTATGCAAATAGGGTGTAATAGGAGGAAACCCTAGGCAAAATTTCCTAGCCTGTCACCCTAGGGATGCCTATTGTTTGGTACTAGGTTTGAACTTTGCAACTAGGATCCAAGGTGCATAAGAATCAATTTCCCTTGGCTGAACTCCTAGTTAATTGCATCAATAGATCATAGGATCTTGTTTACATTTTATTTGTATGAATTCCCCGACTGTATTTCATCATCCACCAATTCAGGTACTCGCATCATTAATTGATGTTGACAATCAATAAATCCCGTGGTTAGTTTTTTATGGCAAGTAACTGGAATCATTTTGATATTACAGCACGCAACACTTATGGCATAAATTAAAGTGTTGAAGTGATTGCATAGAGTATTAAATGTCATTTCGTTAAGAATTTGAACATGACAAGAATTTTGCAACACACTTGTATAATTATTAGGATATTGGGGATGTGATTAGATGGAGAACTACAGAAGGAGCTTTGTGGCCATGTCTAGCATGTGTATCACTCATGTGAGGATGCTCTATGATTCAGCAATTTTCATAGTTTTTCATTTCATGATTTATAAGGAAAAGTAACTAGTAGTCAAACAGCCTATCTTCAAGGACCATCACACATTAATTGGCAAGAAATTGGTATATGAGGAAACAAATATGGTAAGGACTGGAAAGTGTGTTTTATTATTTTCTAAATCATTATTCCTTTCATTAGAAGTGTGTTTTCTTCTTTTCTAAATTGTTATTCTTGTGATGTTTTAAAAAATTATTAGTTATTCCCTTTTACACAAATTAATAGAAATTTGTAGATTACTTATTAAAATGTGTACTCATTTTTAATTTCATTTATCATCGTAGGGGGCCTCTTGTACCATAAAACTCAGAACTAGCCAAACTTAAAGTTTAGATGATTTTTACTGTTGTTTATGCTCAGAGACTAGAGTTGGGTTTTGATGGTACTTCTACTTTCAATCTCAACCTAGAATTTGCTACAACCTTTTGGTCATTGCTTTTCAGTGGCTGCAATATGACTTTTGGCCACTATTTGTGCTCAAAACTGCCCAGATTTGAGTACTAGGGAATTTTTTATGGTAGAATTAAACTCAGAACCCAAGATGAAGAGTGCTTACCTCATGAATGATTCCCAAAATTGCTATATGTCTCTTTTCAATGTTTTCATGCCTAGAAAGCGCCTAGAATTAGGGATTTAAGACTGCTTGTTGCTGTTATTCATACCTAGATCTTAAAGTAAATATGACAGGATCGATCTCTACATTATATGACAGGCTCAGAAAATTAAATTAGAATTAGAGTGATTTTCTATATGAAGTCTTTGAGATTAATAATAGTGAAAATAGAATCTATTAGCTTGTTTTAATCTGATGGAAGAGTAAGTAATCTGTGTAAATATTTATCTTACATGGAATTGAATTTGAGTTTAGCAATCGAAATCTAGATAATCAATGGGAATCTATAAACATGAGAATTGTGTGCACAGATACTGAAGGGATTATACGCATAGAATCTATGTTACATGTAGTGATTGATATTATGCTCGACATTGTTACTCTAATTTCTATACATTGTTAGTTTTGTATAACAAATAAAATATGAAGGATAAGTGTTCTATCTAATGTCGATCTTTCAAAAGCTAGGCATTTTGGCTAAATATACAAAGGATCATTTGCAAGTTGTACAACTTGGGCTTAGAATTCATTGATATATTATTCATTTCTTCGTTGATGTGATGTCAATGCTTGTTATTTCAAGCTGGTGAATAAGAAATTATAGAAATTGTGTTAAAAAAGGGGCATTATATACCTATTCAGTACACACCATTGGAGACATTTTTCATCATATAAGTCAATGATCCTTTATGTTACGTAGAACAAATTCTACATATGTGTATGTCATGAATGTTGGGATTTTATGGCATGATGTATGTCATGCTTGTTTGAATTCTGTGGATAGTTTGCCAAAAGAATAATGTGGAGCATAATATCTGATTCTATTATTTTATTGGTTTGTCAAGATTCAGGTCCCCACATGTCCACTGGACCATTGAGGGATGAGATAACAAGTGGAGTCCCTAGTTTCCCTGAATCTAGTCAGTGCAGTTGTGTTTCATTGACACCTTCCAGTTGTATTAGTGTTATACCTCCTTTGGGGAAAGAGTCAATGAAAGAGTCAATTAAAAGTCATTGAAAAAGTCAATGAAAGAGTTAATTAAAAGTCATTGAAAGAGTCAATGTAAACACTCATTGTAAGTCGGGTCAATATAAATTGATAATGTGCCATTGTATTAATTTTATATCATTTTTCTCATGCAGGCTTCACTTCTGGTTTCTATATCAATTTGGAATTTCAATTTTGGAATATTAAGTAAGATGTCAAACATGGAACGTGGAAAGAAAAATAAAACATAAAAAAAAGGATGTAATATCATATTTTCAAAATCCTCAGTCCAATAATCCACATCCTATTCATGCTTCAAGCTCTCTTGAGCAAGGTATTGGTGAGAGAGATATCAACACTTTTGAGAATGCATATGCAACCCAGACAATGGATGGTAGAATACATTCCTCTAATGATCAGAGTGAGACAAATGCATTTCCATTTGAAATTGGTAGTTCAAATGTTGAAGATTTTTAATTGCAAGGTGACACAGTGCATTCACGGAAAAGGAAAAAGGGCCAATGGGACGTAGGGAGAAAATTTGAAGTTGATTGAGTCTCAAGATACCCATGTATTGAACCAATACCTCCAGCAAATGAGAATGAGACCTCACGAGAAGTTAAATGCATTTCATGTAGTTGGAAACTTGGCAAGGTAGTGAAATTACAGATGAAGTTAGACACAATCGATAAGCATGTTGGGAAGGTGTATGATAAGAAAACTGCAAATGATGAGAATAAATCTACTGCCAGATGGAAATCTATTAGCAAATGTCGACATCTCCAATTTGAAGTGGAATATAATGAGTTCTTACTAAATAACAAAAAACTCGAGGAAAGTGGAGGAACCATCAAATCTCAATTTGGAAAGATGATGGAAACACATTTCTTATCAAAGACAATACAATTAAGCACTGTATTTCACCTCCTATCCAATGGTCGTCCTATGACAGATTGTCCAAACATGATGAAATATCTATCTTTTATTCAAGTGCCAAATTTTCCATATTCTCATTGGTCTTTATCGAGTGGTTGGGAATGGGGAAAATATCTAGTTCAAGTAGAAAATGACGATATGAAAGAGAAGATTGCAAATGCTACATTTTTTTGTCACTGTCTTTGGATGAAGTTATGGCTATTGATAATACTTCATGGATTTGCATGAGAATTTATATGGTCAATAACCATATTAAGCATTCCTATCTACCTGGAATTCATAAAATGACCAAACGTTCTAGAGCAGAAAATATTTATGAACTTGTTATTGATAGTTTGAAGGAAATTGGTGGTATGGATCATTCCATGATTGCAAAAAAAATAGTATGTGTTGGAGCAGATGGAGCATTAGTAATGCAAGGAAAAATGAATGGCCTTTGTGCTAGAATGCAACTCTCGGCTTCACTGTATATGCTCAGTATTCATTGTATGGCTCACATGATGAATCTTGCATTTAAAATAGTGAGCAACTTTTCATTGGTTTCAAAGGTAGAATATCTTGTACGTGAGGTTCATGCATACTTTGGTCGGAGTCCCAAACGAATTTTAGAGTTAAATTTTTTTTTTCTGATGGTGTTACAAATGGAAAAAAACTATTAAAAGATGTTTATACAAGATGTACATCATTGAAGGGAACAACTGAAAGACTATTCAATGAATATGCATCCTTGGTAGGGGTGATGTATGAACATCGCTCAAGTGTAGAAAAAGCTCAAACTCTTCTATTTCTACTAATTGATATAGAGACATTATTAACATTGGCTAGAATTCTTCCTATGCTTCATGAAATGAATAACCTCGTGAAGATGGCTCAGAGTTGCACGATGTATATTGCCGAATACACAAGAGTAAGAAAATTAACATGTCTTGCATTGGATAATTTGTATATTATGGAAGATTCTTTTACAAATTTAACATTTACAAATTGGAGGAAGATTATCATATAGAAAATGATGATTTTTTTTTTTAAGTTTGATGGAAAAGGGATGCTATGTATGGCAGTTCATGGGCATATGGTTCCCTTTTATTATAATGAGAAGATAGGAAGATCCACCAAAAAGTGCTCCGTCTCAAGAGAACGATTTCATGATGTTGTAATTTCAGTGAGAGACAACTTGAAAGAAATTGCAAAATCACTATCATCAGAGATAAGAGAACGGTTTCCTCGAGGTGAATTGTTGGAGGCCATGTCTATCATATACCCTCAATATTGGGACCATAGTCAAAATGAAATTTTTTTAGAAGCTCACATTATAAAGAAAATCAAGATTTTGTAGAGCCATTTTTGTCGAGAAGCCGAGATACAAGGAGAACATATTCAAGGTATTTTGGTAAAACAATGTGGGACCAATTTTCTCTGTTGGATAGTAAAGAATATGGTGCAATTACAATATTATGGACTAAGCTTAGTGGTAGCAAAGTTATACGGGAAAGAATGTTAGAAGATTTCAAATTAGAAAATTTATTTTAAACCATGATTTTGGGATCAGTGGAGGATGAGAAAATGTTTAGTGGACTGACATTCTTGAAGTCAAAGTTGAGGAACAAGCTTGATAAAAATGTGGATACATGCTTAAGATTATATGTAACAAAGTATGAGGTTGACGATTTTCCATATGAAAGAGCATTAGCTCTTTGGTGATCAGATCGTGAAAGAAGGGGAAAAAACAATATAACAAATATCTCTAATGAACTTGATGTGGAAAATGAGGACCAGAGCCAGAATGTCAAAAATGTCGAAAATGAGGACCAGGGCCAAAATGTGAGTTGGAAATTGGATTTCGCCTAATATTGTATATGATCTAATACACATTAAGGACTCTTGAGTCTTATTTTTGTCCAGATGTTCCATGTACCCTTGCTGGTGATCACTATATGTGAATTTGAGGTCGTTTTTTAGGTAAAAATAGATTCTACATTGTACTTTTTTGTTGTAACATTGATGATTTGAGATACATTACCTTCATGCAGCTTATTTTAATATTGATGTTTTGATATTTACCTCTTACATTGTCTCTTTCTTGTATGTGATAGGAAGTGACGGTGGAATTTGAGAAAGGTAGGCGTAGGAGCTATCTCTTCACATAGATAGTGTTCTAACATTAAGGGATAAATAACTAATTTGACAACACTTTTGCTAAGAAAGAATGAGCTCATTCAAGTACATGAAACCATGTTGGTGTTTAACAGGAATATCTTGACAAATTTTTATGGTTTGTTTATTGCTTTTATTTGAAGCATTTTGTCACTTTTTGAAGTTTGTGTGTATTTTGGTTAAATATTGTGTTAGTCCCTTGAATGCTTATAGTTCTCATTTGATGCTTGATTTAGCCATTTATTGTAGCTTGAATCAAGAAGGGTTTTAATCAGTTTCCATTGATTCAGGGTTTGAGAAAAGATATTTTTATTACATTTTAGTTGCATGAATTAATTGTCTTCACTTTTTCGAATCTCGATTCTTTTATGTTGATTGCATATTTTCTTTGTAAATACTTATCATTATTCAAAAAAATAAATGAGCTCTAGATAGCTAAGCGAAGAGAAAAATGGTCTATGCACTAGGTTCCTATGAATTGATTGTAGAATACCTATTGGCACGAGACCAACATTCATCTAATGCAATAATCAATTGGCATAATTACAATTCATAATTGTATTAGCCTCCACTGACAACTATTCTTCCAGAAGACTATCATTATCAACCCAAGATCTTGTGAAGTTGTTTGTACTTCATTGATGGTACTGATTCTCTATTGTTTAATTCTTGTATATTGTTGAGGTTGTTTCTTTGCTTTTTTTTGAGCTCGGTCATAGTCTTGATTGGGATGCTAAACCTTAATAAAACTTACTAAACATTCCTAGGTTGATATGTGACTGTATTGATGATTCTATGTTGGGTCGCGACATTTGTGACCTTGCTTGACCTTGTGGGCTGTTGTAGATAGGGCCGTGACTTTTTGGGCTTCTATATATGTCTTGTGAACCTTGTGGGCTTCTAGATCTGAACCATGAACACTTGTTAAATTGTTAAACTCATCCGTGACTGTTTAAAGGATGTTTGGATTAAGTTGTGATCATTGTGAGACCTCTAAGTTTGAACCGTAAATTTCTTAAGGTCTGTTCATCCTATTAGAAAGGGATGCAATTTTTTTAGGCCTGTTTGGAGTAGGCTATGACTGCTGGTTTTTTTGACATGTTGATATAGGTATGTAATAATGAATTAGTAGCTTCATAATATTAATAGATCAAATTTGAAGCAGTCCCAAACTGATGTGTGTTCAAGTGGTGGTAGGGGGGTTGATTTTTTATGGGATTGAGACTCCCTGACCATTTGCTAGATGGACAGGCTGAATTTGTCTCTCATATGTTGTTCTCAGATTCCCTATCCTCTCTGTTCCTCATTTTTGTTCTATCAGTTCAATTATTATGGAGTCCTAAAGAGTGCCAAACAAAATCCGAACCTTAATTCATCGGTAGTCTAGTATCTTGTGCTTTTTCTTAGACTGTGTATTTCAATGACTGTCAAGGTCATACCTGCTTCAATTGATAAGGTATTCATATATTATGATGGATCTAGATAGAAACGGGAGATACCATACTTGTGATGTTGATTTGGGACTTCTATAATTATATCTACATTGTGGCTCTACCATTGCATTGGGAAACTTATTAACAAATTCATTATTTTTACTGATTGAAGAGGAGGGGTATTAATGTTGAACGGAATCCCAACAGAGGGATATGACACTAAAGTGAGATAGTTTGGAACATCACATAGATATCAGCTGCAAGTCAATATTGAGAATATATTTCATTACTGTTAAAAAAAGATAGATCCCTTGGAGAGCAATTTACTCATCACTTGGAACAATAAATATGCTTACATTCTTCTCAATATATCTTAGTCACTATCTTCTGTATACCAATGAGCAAGTTGTGCATGACCCACATGAGATCAGTGTCTATGGTGATAAAGGTGCCCTCCTTGGCCTTAGGTCCTTCCTTCTTGCACTAAGGATAAGCTGCTTTGAAGGAAAATTCTGGTTGTTAGATTCGCTCCTTTTCCAGAGGGGAGTTAGTTGCAAAGTCTCTATCCAATGTTCCATATTTGAAGGGTATTAATCTAGGTTCTTCAATTAAAGGTACTTCTATTCTTTAAGTGATATAAGTTAAAGATGTGGTTAGATCTATCAATGACTCAATGGTTCTCAACCCCAAAATTTGTCTCATGCTGGAAGATTCATAATGGAGATAGCAGGCTCTATCCAGGTTCAGAAATTATCACCAAAATATGTTTGTAATAACATTAAATCCTTCAAAGATGAGGCCTTGATCTATTTTTTGACATAGATTGGCCAAACTGTGATCCTTTCATGAGCGGGATAAGTGACAATTGGACAACAAATTTATAGGTAAGATTCCATGTTTTAAGGATTTTCATAGTTCGTTACAATGAAGTTGAAGATATGAAGAGAGTAATGGAATAAGGGTCCTTGACCTGGGGTGGGGACGGTTCTTCTTGGCGACTTGGTTCCCATAATTAAACTCATATTCCATGTTTTTCTGGGTGACAGTCCCCATTTTATCCTTTCCCTTATGGGAAGATGAGGTAATGGAGAAAATTGGTAAGGCCTTAGGTAAGTTTATTAGGTTAATAGAAGTAAGAAAGATGGCAACTTCTTCTATTAAACAAGAATACATGTACAACAACAACAACAAGAATTCCCTTATATCAATTCTTTTGAATCTATGACCGATGGATTGAAATCCCTTTTTCACAAAGGGTACTTATGTTTCACAGATCTGGGAGAACACATCCTTTAAAATCCCATCACAAGGACTGTAACATTGCTTCCTTATAGACTTAGAAACACACCCCCTTTAGAGTTGCATTGTTTCCTTTTTCTGTCTTGAACATTTCTTTCCCCTTTGTGTTAGTAATTTTTTGTAAAATACTTAGAAATACAAATGAGGTGGCTACAAAAAGAGAGAAGTTTCAATAATTATTTGATCCTTTTCCTTCATATTACATATATAAAATATAGTAATCCTTCAAACATCAGGATATCTCCATGGATATTCCTATAAATGTAGAAGAATATATATTTTTGAAACATTGTGAATTTATCTAGATCCACTATTTTGTGAAAACTGAAAACTTTATCTAGGAGATTCGTTTAACCCATAATGCTTGCCAGAAGTTCAACTGAGGCAACCTAGTAGATGTAGTCCTTTACTTTTCTCCCTGATTTCATATTTTCATCTTTGTACTGAAGAAAACCTAACACCTTGACAATGTCTACCTTTTTTTGCTTATGTGTTATCCTTCAAGAATTTTGAGACCCATTCCTTTGTACTGAATCCCCTGGCCTCCATGGTTTGTATTTAAACACTACATTTGCTTCCTCATTCTAGAAACTACAATAAATTTGACCATTTATTTCTATGACGAGATACTGATAATTTTTACACTTTGATGTTCAAATGCACTCCCAACAGTCTCATGATTGTGATTCAATAATTCCCCTCATATTTGTATAAAAATGTTGACATTAGAACTATTGTGATTAAATTGGTTTGTTACTTGCATCCATGTGACTAAGGGATTATTAGAACAGGTCCTGTCACTGAGAGGGGGGGTGAATCAGTGACTGCTAAAATTTAAACAATTTTTCAAAATACAAAAACAATTTTGAACACAATGTTTTATCGTGGAACCCAATCAGGTAAACCACCAATTCTTTCTATTATGTAAAATTGTATTTACAATCAATTTTCTCAGCCACCATTGAAGGATGAACCCACACCCTGGTTCTTCCTGCACCCACAGACAAGGATATATTTATACCCTGATTCTCTATACACTACTTGGAAGGAGGCTAATACCCCCTTTCAGGCATGTAGCCTGCCCTAGCACCACCCTTCCACCATTAGATGATTATTTTCTTTAGTTCTAGAACATTAGCTTATCTTGGAACTCTCGAGACTACCACTGATCAGCTTCTCTTGGTTATTTGTACCTTTTAGATCTGCATCTTTTATCGAACATAGAAATACTTCTTCCTTTTCAAAGATCTGCTTATATATCTTCTGCACAAAAATATTCATGACTCTTCATCCTCAAATGGAACACTTCAAACACGCCTCTCCAATAATTCATAGACATGCCCTTTCACATTCTGTTAGTTTATTTAATTTTTTTTAACTAAACCTTCTAAATCTTCTCTACTTTAGGCCTGCAAGCTTCCTCAACTTCATCTTTGTAAGTTATATATATATATATATATATTGTGCAAAAAAAGGTTATCAAATAAGCATAACATAGTTCTTATTCCATTCTATCAAATGAAATGAATTCGAGTTTATTTGCAAATTCATTTCCAATCCTGTAGGAGTCATATCTATCATGCTTGAGCTTTCTTCAGGTGTCCCAAAATACAGGTATAAACTTCTGTATTCTTCTGGCTTCCTCTTTTCAAAACTGTGTGTCTTCCTTGCAATTTTTCCTGGGAATTTCCTTACGCGGGCTTCAATATTACGCTGACTTCCTTTATATACAGAAACTTAGGTTTCTCTGTTCACAATTGGCAGTAAACCTATATATATATATATA
>LPNX011086669.1:271064-281064 GCA_001517045.1 Pseudotsuga menziesii | reverse complement strand
AGAAACATATATGATTTTTTTTGCAGATTCTAAATATGTAAATTTTAACAAGAATACATAATTTTTTCTATTTTTTTCTTATTTATCTTCTGTCATCACTCCTCAACTCAAAAAACACACTGGTAGTGTTTCGTCCATATCTCTTTCGTTTCTCAACCATTTTGAAAAAAAATTGTATGGTGCACTAAAGAACACCAACCTCTACATGCTATAAAAAACCCATTTTCAAATAATTGCATTAAGACATTCAAACGCTGCACCCACAATTGATGTACCGTTTTCGAGGTTTGATCTCTCAGATAATTAAAAAAAAATTAAAAATATTATTTTTATTATTGGAAAAATAGTCGTGCACTAGTCCTATATGTTCTCTATATGTATATCGGTTTTCGTAAGTTTATTCCATAATTTAGGTACTCAGACGCTGCACCCACAAAAACATATACCTTATAATTTGTCACAAAAATAAAAAGTGCCCATTAAAATTTATCTAACTTTAGATAGTTAACATCATTTTCAATAGAAAAAAATATATATTTGGAAAGGTCATTCAATTTCCTACATTTCTTGGTTTTTACTAATCGCAAGATTCATTGTGTAAGTGTCTCAAAATATCCATGCAAGTTGATGGATGTCTGTTTTTTCAATTTTGTATTGCATCTAATGCGCCAAAAGAGACCCTCAACTTCTTGCACACACCTGCCTATCATTCCATTATAATCACGGTCATAAATTCTTTTGATCATAACACTTGTCTCAAAGCAATGCATGGCTTTGGTTAAATAATTTGAACAATACTATGATATTAGGGGATTTAAGTGGTAAAATGAAACCATTTAATGCTATATATTTAGAGTAAATGTTATATAATGTAAACATGTTGTTAGTCACTAACATATTGTACTAATATTATTCATAATGTCGGTGATTGAAGTAATGCTAATGATTATTGATTATGTTTTCTAATGATCAATGATTAGGTTAATAGTTTGGAAAACCATCAAGTGTATGATCATTTATACAAGTTAAGGATGCTCCTAACTTGTCATTACCGTTTGATTTGTGTGCAATTACGAGTATTCGACAAAAAACTTGGTGAGCCAAAAAAGGGCCAACACTTGTAATGTATTCCTCCAACTAGGGTGACCATGGTTCCTAATTCCTTTAATGAGGTCAAAAGGTTGTGCCCCTTGCAAGGTCCAAGGGACAACTCCCATGGTAACCTCCAATGTTTTACACATATAACACTATGTATGCCAAGTGTCGAAGCTAGTGTGCACCACACCCTAACATTTTCACGCATGCTCTAACATCTGTGCACACTTTTCAACAATTCGTATGTGCACCCAAAATCATTACGGTAACTCAACCAACACACCTACAAAGAAGGAGACATACAATAACCCAACCTACACTAACTAAACCAAACCACCTTGAATGACCAAAAACATACATTTTGTAATTAGAATTTATTCTATGTATATATGATATAAAGCATATTATAAAGCAAATGAGCAAATAAATAATCATTCATTTTTTATAGAGCATTGTATAGACAATTTAGACATTTTATAAAGCATAGCATAAACTAATTTAGCAAATAAATAGTCACATTTTTTTATTATCTTTCATACTTTATTTGATAAAGCGTTGTACATTTTACATAGAAATATACATGTTACATTCCCATTTATGAATGTCTTCTTCATTATTCCCTTCATGTTCCAGTTACATTTCCTTCATTCCCATTTATGAAATATACATGTTACATTCCCATTTATGAATGTCTTCTTCATTATTCCCTTAGTGTTACAGTTCATGTTCCATTATTCCCTTCATGTATATAAGTCCTTTTTAGTACATAATTAGTCCAATATATATTTAAGTGGGATAAACTTTAATTAATAAAACAAAGATCATAGAATTATTGATTTGATTGTACCAAGCACATTACCAATGTTTCTCTTGTTCTAACCTAGATTGATGTTTCTATTGAATATGATTTGCATCTCTTAAGCAATTGGATGATCAAGTATGTTTTAGGCTTTTATATCTATGCATAAGTTTTTAAAGGTTAGTCTTAGCTACCTGAACAAAGAAAAGGGAACTAGAAACTTATATCACACAAAATAATGAAACTATAATTTCATGTCTAATTTAGTTTATATCACACAAAATAATGAAATTATAATTTCATATTTAACTCTTAATTAAATATATACAATTTTTTTTAAAATCAAAATCTAATCTTAAAGTTTTTCTCACATTATTAAAAATTATTCACCTAAAATATTAATATTCACATTATTTTCATTTTTTAATAGTTTATCCCTTATTATCATTAACCTTTACACTGCTTCAACTCAAACCATAATTTCATGTTTAACTCTTAATTAAATATATACAATTTTTTTAATGAAAGAACTCTAAAAATCTAACCTTGAACTTTTTCTTACATTATTAAAAATATTCATTTAAAATATCAATATTCACATTATTTTCATTTTTTAATAGTTTATCCTTCATTATCATTAACCTGCAACACTGCTTCATGAGATGAACTCAGTTTTCACTTCTTCACACCTAAAGCTTTCTCTGATTCTTTTACAAAACTAAATCACACTTCCAAACTAATAAATAACATTTCAAAGTGAAAAACAAAAGTTCATTACACAGTTCACACTTCCAAGCTAATAAATAACACTTAAAAGTGAAAAACCAAATATCATTACACAGTTCATGTTCTATTTTAAATGTATTTCTCTATAAGATTTATTGGGGAGCTTCCAAAAGCTAATAAATAACACTTGCAAAGTGAAAAACCAAATATCATTACACAGTTCATGTTCCATTTTAATTGTATTTCTCTATAAGATTTATTGGGGAGCTTCCAAAGAGATACTTGGAAGTTTTGATCCAATAATATAAATATATTTGCAAATTTTAGAATTATCTCTCTTTCTCTATAGATAATCTATGGATTTTAAACTTATTTTTCATCTTAAATACCTGTCTACCAATCTGTATTCTAAAAAATCATTTGTTCTAACATCATTCATTTGCAAGTGCTTCTAAATCTTTAGGAATACTACAGAGTCCAGACTTATGGGCACTAAAATGATTTAGTAAATCTATTAATCTGTAAATCTAATCCTTGAAAAGATTGGTGGTGTTAAATACCTGAGAAGGAGCTGCCATGGGAGAGAGATGGCATTATATGACAAGCACCAAGCAGTTCCATTGATAATATCCAACTGGTTTGCTACTAATACCATGCTTTCAATACCCATTGATAATTTCCAACTGGTTTGCTTTTAATTCCATGCTTTCAATACCCGTTGATAATTTCCAACTGGTTTGCTTTTAATACCATGCTTTCAATACCCTTTCCATTTGAGTTGATTGGAGATTCTCAAGACCACTTGAACCATTCTCTACCAACCAACAGCCTTTTTTCAGTTGGGCAGTCGTCCAGATCTAACAGTGAAGCATCTGGTAAAGACTGAAGAATCCTTTTTTAGTTGGGCAGTCAAGATCTAACAGTGAAGCATCTGGCAAAGACTGAAGAATCCTTTTATAGTTGGACAGTCCAGATCTAACAGTGAAGAACCTGGTAGGACTGATACTGATATTGTAATGGGATAGATGGGAGCTGAATGAGGAGCAGCAGTGATCTACTCTTGTAATGCAGTGCAGGCGGCCAATACTGATATTGTAATGGGATAGATGGGAGCTGAATGAGGAACAGCAGTGATCTACTTTTGTAATGCAGTGCAGGCTGCCAAATCCTGCTCACCCTTATCACATGTTTTGAGATTCCCAGTCTCCAGCCAGCAGAGGCAAGCAGGCCATTGTTCCCATTGTCTGAAAGCTCTGCAATGCAATCAGAGACAATATCGCTGGTCGTTATCGTTTTGCATGGGAACTCCCAATATCTGTTGAGCCACCTCATTGATACGGAGCCCTCCAATGGGCGCATTTGTCAGCTGTCTTCAACAGCAATGTTGCGCAGCCCTCCAGTGGGCGGATTTGTCAGCAGTCTTCATCACCAATGTTGCCCAGTGAGAGCAAGACGTGAGAATGGCTGTTCATGGAGTAGGTGCCAGTGGAGAAACTTGTACAAACATGTTCTTCTTACGTTGCCATTGCCACCTCCACATCCAATTCCGTTTCTGTTACGCCAGCCAACTTGCGTCACAAGTCATCCCGAGGAAAAGCAAAAAGATTTTGTTTTATTGGATTATGTTGATTTAAACATGGAGTCGGTGAATAATTCCACTCTTTTGGACCTTTCGTTTCTTTGTGGAAGAATGAGCTATCACTCTGTGCAGTGTGGTCCCTTTCAAAGATGCTCGAGTTCCACCAAACAACAAATATGTCTTAATCAAAGTTTTATATAGCGCGTAGCCTAAGCGCGCGACTTTTCCGGACACTCTTTTTCAGCCATGGAATTGGGTAGAAATTTTGAAGGAATTTTTAAAATTTTAAATAAAAGTTTTTAAATATTTAAAATATAGTTTTTTTTAATTAATTAATTTATGTTTTAAAGGGTGTTGAAATTATTTATGAATTAGAAATTACTATTTGAACAATACAATTAAAAAAACCCATCTAATTTGGAACAAAAACTTATGGGGAAGAATGATTGAAATCTTTGCTAGGCACTATAGAATAAGTCTAAAAACACTACCATTTCGAATTAGAAATTACTATTTGAACAATACGACTTAAAAAAGAAAAGAAAAAACACCCTTATTTGGAACAAAAACTTATGGGGAAGTCAAAATAGTTGTGTTTTTAGACTTATTCTATAGAGCTTAGCCTAGCCCTCGAAGATTTCAATCATTCCCGATGACTTTTTCCAGCGTGATTTCGATGGAACCCTGCATAAATTTTGAAGGAATTCTTAAAATTCCAAATAACAGCGTTTAAATTCTTAGAATTGGGTGCCTTGAGGTTTTTTAGTGTGCTAAATCCATTTATGAATTCAGAATCATGATTTGAACAACACGGATTTCGGATTTCTTAAAAAACATCGTCTATTCCGACCAAAAACTCGGGATGTTGAAATTGTTACATTTTAGACTTCTTCTATAGCGCATAGCCTAAACGCGTGATGATTTCAATCATTCTCAACGGTTTTTTTCGACGCGATTTCTATGGAATTTAACAAAATTTTTGAAGGAATTCTTAAAATTCCAAATAAGAGTGTTTAAATTCTCAAAATATGGGTGCCTTTGAGGTTTTTGAGGGTGTTGAATCCAATTATGAATTCATAATCACAATTTGTTGGGAAGTCGAAATGTTGTGTTTTTAGACTTCATCTTTATATAGTTGTTAAAGTTCCATAATCATTTATATTTTCAATTTAAGTTTATATAGTCTAGTGGCATATATATCCATTTTAACATATTAAATCAGAATAAATCCATCTTAAATTTGTGGAGTGTAAATTTTCTGATCTTAAATTCATTGAGATGCAAACATTTTTTATAGTGTAAATATTAAGAAAAAGTTTGCACTTTAAAAGATTTGATCCCTCTTGACCCTTTATAGATCCAGAATTAAAATGATATACTTGTTTTGATTCAATTTCTTTCGTGAAATAATCAAAGAGAATGTACACTGAACATGAAATTCATGCCACAAATTTCAGATAATTCAGACAATAATTGCTCATATAATCACAACATTAATCTTCATTCATTCCAACAGTAATACAATGGTGTTACAATAAAAATATTTCAAATCATGTGGATAAGATTCAAATCTAACAACTAAACTTGACTGACTGGCTAACTCAGTGTGTCTAAATCACTGTCGGAGCTCACTAGTCTAACTCTTGATGTCTAAATCGGTTCTACAATCAGTTAACTGATGATGTAGGTGGAAAAATGCGCCACTCCCCATGCAAGCATGCAAAAATGGTGCTAGACTAACCGAGAGTGATATAACTGATTGTAACTGGAGGTTGACTCAGTATAACTTCCTACCTACCACAACCAACTAATGGAGGTTGCTGGTGGCACTCAGAGTGGCTTCTAGAATGTAGGGATTGGCACCGGTGGCACCCATGGCACCAGTGGTACCAGTGGCACCAATATCATGGTGGAACCAAACTCTAGCAAATGACTCCCAAGTTAGGCAAGATGATCAATTAGACTATATATGAACAAGGGAGGATTATTAATCCTAACACCCCTCCTTAATCCTAACTTGGACAACTTTGGGCCCTAACAACTAGGCCAAAAGTCACCCATACAATCTAATGAAAAATAAAATTGCTTAATAAACTAAGGAAAATGGGAAAAACCTCATGGGAAACCCTCCCTCAAAATAAGTCATTAGAGGAAATTTCAACTCAAAATGGGCCTCCTAAAATGAACTAATAAAATAATAGTTAAAATAATAAAATAATATTTATTAATTTTGGAGGAAGAAAAGAAAAAAACTACTTTTTTGTTCGTATTTTCGACATATCTCCTTGTGTTTTTACTCAAATTTCGATTGGGGCAGCTCCTTGGATGCAAAATTAAATTATGCATCCAACGAGTACCCACTCGGCATACTTTTGATAGACCCCTCTACCCCAAAAACAAGAAATACCTGAAAAAACGTGATGATGATGTCATCGTCACGTTTTTTTCAGGTATTTCTTGTTTTTGGGGTAGCGGGGTCCGTCAAAAGTATGCCAAGTGGGTACTCGTTGGATGAGGAATTTAATTCCACATCCAACGAGCTCTCCCGATCGAAATTTGAGTAAAAACATAGGGAGATATGTCAAAAATACAAACAAAAAAGTAGTTTTTTTTATGATACCTATGCCCAAATTTATATTAAAAAAGTGTTGAAGACCTATACAGTATTTCAAATTTAAAGCAATTTAATTGGCTAACACATGATGACATGGAATTTGAATAAAAGTTAAAAGGCCCATTTTGAGTTGAAATTTCCTCTAATGAAGAATCTGGAAACAAGTTATACTACTTAAGATAATTTTTTTTCTCTTTGAACAAAAACATGTGAAAAAATTGCTGCAATTTGCAACTCTATTGAGCAGCCATGTAGAATCATGGTTCTTCTATGCATCAACATCCTGGGACTATGCATGTGAACCTTTCCATCTTCTTCCGATTTGTTGAATGTTGCTTTTTTCTCTTCTTTCTAGAGGTGGAATGGAATGATCCATTTTGTTCATCAGTGGGCCAAATTGTGGATCAATCTTCATCATCAAGTAACATCTCTCTGGAAGTTTGTTGCACCACTATGTAGGTAGCGTGTTAGTTTTTCAACATTAAGCTAGCATTATTAGGATCTTTAACTGAGAGAATAACAAGTACAACAATCAAACACAAGAGACAATGAACACAATGTTTTTCCTCGAGGAAACCATAAATGGAGAAAACCCCGCAACTTCCTCAGAGATAGAATCAGCACCAAAATAGTAAAAGCCCAAAACAGTAAGTGATCTCCCGACAACAGTAACCTTCTTCTTATCTAGCCCCAATGTCTTCTCCTTCCTCAACTATGCGCTACACTTGAGTGTGTATGAGTTGTGTGATAAATAGAGACTCGAGTTCTTTATTTATACTAATCCCGACATGACTAAAACCCTACTAGGGTTGACCTCTACTAGGAGAGTCTAATAACCCTAGTGCCCAGAAACTGCGGGGACTTTAACCCTTAGACAATCGGAGGGTTACCCACAATGACTTGACATGACTTGTTTACATTATTGATCCTCCCGATCGGAACATCGGGGCATGAAAACATGACTCAATTACATTATAGATACATCCCGGAATAAACATCGGGTTACAATACATAAGATACATAGATGAATACATTCTGAAGTTACAAATACATCAACACTCCCTCTTAACTAGGAAGGTATTCTTTCGACACAATTTTCAGTACTGGTCTTCTTCTCTATATCAGCTGGATCATCTCGTCATCTGCATCTCAAGTCTTCTGAGTCTTTAAGTCATATTCGTCTTCAAGTCATCTTCATCTTCGGATCTGGATCATCATGGGACATCATCACTGGATCTGGATCATCACTGCTAGATCATCATCACTGGATCTGGATCATCACTGGCCATCATCACTGGATCTGGAACATCACAGGTGCTATCTCATGATTCTTCTTGTCACGGGAAGTTCTACAGAGCCAGCCCTTTTTCATGCTGGTTGTAGGCCTAGCCTCCATGTGGGTATTCTTCAGCACTTATATTTGATCAACACATGATCGAAGAAAGGCTCATCATTTCTATTTGATCAACACATGATCGAAGATAGATACTGCACTTACATCTTATCAACACATGATCGAAGAAAGGCATGCCCAACACTTACATCTGACCTACTCGTCAGAAAGGCACGCCCAACACTCACATCTGATAATGTAGGAACCAATCCTATAATCATATCAGAAAGGCCCAGCACTTACATATGATCAACACATGATCAAAGAAAGGCTCAAGATTTCTATCTGATCAACACATGATCGAAGATAGATACTGCACTTACATCTAATCAACACATGATCGAAGAAAGGCACTGCACTTACATATGATCAACACATGATCGAATAAAGGCACAACACTTATATCTGATCAACACATGATCGAAGAAAGGCTCAGCACTTATATCTGATGAACACATGATCGAAGAAAGGCTCTGCACTTACATTCATCCAGGCTGGAACACATCCTACCACAATGATGAAAGGGCTTACACTCATATTTGATCATGAGGGAACACATCCCAGCAATCATATCAGAATGGCCCCTAGTCCTCGACTGAGCTACCTGGTAACTGACCAGGTGTCTCCATTCTCCTAGAGAATGGTAGTTGCCCTTACATCTGTCCTACTTGAAACAATGGCCAACACTCACATCTGACATGGGAGGAACTTAATCCTTTAACCATGACAGAATGGTTCAGCCCTTACATCTGATCAAGTGGGAACACATCCCTCTATCAAATCAGAATGGCTTCTTAGTCCTAGACTGAGTTTTCCTGGTAACTGACCAGGTGCCTCCATTCCTAGAATGGCAATTGCCCTTACATCTGTCCTACTCAACAGAATGGCCAACACTCATATCTGACATGGAAGGAACCAATCCTCTTACCATGACAGAATGGCTCAGACCTTACATCTGACTATGGAAGGAACCAATCCTCTCACCATGTCAGAATGGCTATGGGTCTCATCATTTTCTCTTGGAGGAAACCTTGATCTAGAGAACACCAAGCTTCTCCCTGAAGTACTCGAACTTCAGCCTAGCCAATGGCTTCATCAATACATCAGCTATCTGTTCCTCTGTCGCAACATACTGGAGCTTCACTGCTCCCCTCTGCACCATATCCCTGATATAGTGATACTTGATCTCGATATGCTTCGACTTGTCATGGAACACTGGATTCATTGACAACTTCATGCAACTCTGGTTGTCACAATGTATGCAAGTAACATCCAACTGGAGATCAAATATATCAGACAGTAGCTTCCGCAGCCATACTACCTCACAACTAGCTGAACAAGCTACGACATACTCTGCTTCAGCTGTACTCAGTGCCACACAGGATTGCTTCCTGCTAAACCAAGAGATCACACCTGATCCCATACTGAAGCAACACCCTGAAGTGCTCTTCCTATCGATGGCACTGCCTTCCCAATCTGAATCAACATAACCCTCCAGTTTAATCTTTTGATTCGCATCGTACTTGAGCCCATAATCAACTGTACCCTTCAGGTACCTTAGAATATGCTTTGTAGAAATCAAGTGAACATGTCTCGGATCTGTCAGGAACTGGCTCAAGGTGTTCACAGAAAAGAAAATATTTGGTCTCGTGTTTGTCAGGTACATCAATGACCCAATCATCTGACAATACATCGTAGCATCAACCGACTCTGATGAAGCATCGTTCAATAACTTCAGGTTCAATGCCATAGGTGTGGCCATAGCCTTGCAATCCATCATCCCAAACCTCTTTG
>LPNX011086669.1:136707-271025 GCA_001517045.1 Pseudotsuga menziesii | reverse complement strand
AAGGAAGATTCCATCTGTACTCTGCCACACCTCCATACCTAGAAAGTAATGCATCATCCCCAAGTCCTTCATTTCGAACTCAGCATCAAGATTTCTCTTTGTATCAGCAATCAACCCATTTGTACCTGTCACAAATAGATCATATACATATAGCAGAAGCATCACTGGTTTGCATATTCAACCTTGTAGTAAAGGTTGGAATCTGCTTTACTCTTGGTAAAGCTCAAACTGGATAGCAAGCTGTCAATTCTGCCGTACCAGGTCCTGGGTGCCTGTTTCAAACCGTACAGGGCTTTCTTCAATCTGCATACATGAGACTCTTTGTCATGTGTCTCAAAACTGAGTGGTTGTTCTACATACACTTCATCTTCTACTACACCATTCAAGAAAGCAGTCTTGACATCCATCTGGTGTATATTCCATTTCATCACTACAGCCAAAGCAAGTAATGATCTGATGGAAGTGTATATGGCTATAAGTGCAAAGGTTTCTTCATAGTTTATTCCTTCTTTCTGAGAGAAACCCCGAGCCACAACTCTTGCCTTATACTTTTCAATGCTACCGTCTGCAGCATGCTTGATCTTGTAGATCCATTTGGAAGTTACAACTGACTTCCCTTTTGGTCTTGGGACAACATCCCAAACATCATTCTTCATGATCAATTGATATTCTTCGATCATAGCATCCTTCCATTCTTTCCATTCTGTTGCTTCTTCATAACTGGAAGGTTCTTTATCAATGAAATCACATAGTAAAGCTACATACCCAAAGCAGGATCTGGTCCTCTTTCTTTCTCTGCGATTCTCTTCTGGAGCCCCATATCTTTCCGCACCTTGGATAAGTTCTTGTACCCAAGCAGGTTTACTCTTATGAGGATTCTTCTCCAGAGGTGGATCTACAGGTCTTTGTGGTTCTTCAAATTCTCGATCTTCTTCTTGAATTTCTTCGTTCATGGTTGTATCATGAATTCTAGGTGCTTCTGCTTCTTCAGGTTCTTCAACAGGTATCTTTCTGGATTTGTTGTAAGTTGTGTCTTCATCAAATGTCACATCCTTGCTGATGTCAATCTTCTTGTATCCTGGGAAATAGATTCTGTAAGCCTTCGAGCTTTTAGAGTATCCCACAAATATACCCTTCTTTCCTAAAGGATCTAATTTTGTCCTTTTCTCCTTTGGAATGTGTATGTACACAGGACAGCCGAATATTTTGAGATGGCTGACTTCTGGTTTCTTGCCAGAGAAGACTTCTTTAGGAGTCTTGTTCTCGAGTACTCTATGTGGAGTATAGTTCTGTGCATACATCACTGTTCTGGTAGCTTCAGCCCAAAGATGCATAGGAAGATCTTGATCATGAAACATGGCTCTTGCAGCTTCCATGATGGTTCTGTTCTTCCGTTCCGCAATCCCATTCTGTTGTGGATTATAAGGAGTGGACAACTCCCTCTTAATCCCTGATTCTTTGCATAGCTCTTTGAATTCATTCGAAGTGAATTCTCCGCCATTATCTGAGCTAAAAGTATTGATCTTCCTTTCAGTGTGGTTCTCGATCAAGGCTTTGAATTCCTTGAATTTGCTGGATACTTTGTCTTTGTTCTTGATGAAGTAAACCCATGTCTTCCTAGAAAAATCATCAATAAAAGAAACATAATATGCATACCCGCTTAGTGAGTTTGATGACATAGGACCGCATACATCGGAGTGGATGATTTCTAGGATTCCTTTGGCTTTGCTTTCGCTGCTAGGAAATGTCTTCTTTGTATTCTTTCCTTTCGCACATCCCTTGCAGACCCCATCATGTTTTGCTTGGAATTCTGGAAGACCTTCAACAACTTTGCTTGCAATAGGTAGTGCTCTATAATGCACATGTGCAAGCCTTCTGAATGCCAAAGTTCACTTGGCTCTACTGTGTCATGGACCAATGCTTGTTCTGGATGGCCCTTCAATTTGTACAAACCTCCTTCTTGTTCTCCAATCACCACCGCATCATCGATAGTCTTTCCTCTTGGCCACATGATGACTTGACCATCTATAAATGCAACCCTCATTCCTTTTGCATCCAATGCTTATATGGAGAGAAGGTTCTTCTTGATTCCTGGCACAAACAATACTTCCTTCATTGTTAGAGACTTTCCAGAGTCTAATTTATATGAAGATTCCCCACTACCATTTATTGGATATTGGTAGTCATCTCCTAGCTTCACCTTGTGAGGTGATTCATGTTCTGACAGTCTCATAAAGGATTCCTTGAATCTAGTTATATGTTTGGAAGCCCCACTGTCTATAAGCCAATCATCACTTCCATGAGTAATGTTACCTGTGAGAGCGGAGATTAGAACATATTCATCCTCGCTTGAAGAATCTTCACTTTCATATCTGGTTCTTTTCTTGGAGGGTTCATCATCCTCTACATCATGAGCATGATGTCTTCTTTTGTTCCCTTTCTTCTTATGAGAGTGACCCTTGTTCTTAAGACAGTCTTTTTCAAAGTGTCCTCTTTCATCACATGTATAACATCTCAATTTTGATAGGTCCCTTCTAATGTTATCTCTATGATGAGGATCCTTACCTTTGGAGTAATGAGATCTTCTTCTGCCTTTCATGGAGTGAACTGTGAGAGCTTGGTCTTCACTTCCCATCTTCTCTTCTCGAGCTGCTATCTGTGCTTCTTCTTGAGAACATTCTTCCCATAGTTTGTTGAATTTGACTAACTTCTTTCTGGCACAGATTCCTTGGATGAAAGAATCCCATGACCTAGGAAGGCCATTCAGTGTTGTCATCACAATCTCTGCATTCTCCACTTCTTCATCTACAACTTCTAATTGTTCCTTGATTTGAGAAACCCTTGTGAAGTAAGACTAAATGGTCTCTACATTCTGAATCTTCACATTCTTCAGTTGATTCCTCATAGTCATCTTCTGGTATATGTTCTTCCCTTCAAACAATTTGGTTAGGGCATCAAACATAGCTTTAGGTGTCTTGAGAGAGGACACCTGAGGTATAAGGTGATATTTGATAGAATCAGCAATGATCCTCTTTGCCATAACCATATTCTTCTTATGTAAGGCCTTTGTCTCATCTCCCTCTAGAACTGGGACCTCCTCATGGATGTAGGAGTCTAATTCATTCTCTTCCAGGACCAGGGAGATCCTATACTTCCAGGCTCAGAAGTTATCAGCTCCCTCAAGCTTTTCATCAAGCTTGGTATGATGAAACATCTTAAACTGAGAACCTTAAATGGAAATACAAAAGATTTAGATCTTACCAGGTCAAGATGTCAGATTTGGATTTGGAGCTGAAATCCCGCAGTACTGGACCAAGAGCAAATTAGGGTTTTGCTTTTTCAGAGATCTGTCCACCCAAATGCCTTGAAATTTGTCCCTAACTTCGATTTTGGGGAGGAGATCAATCTAGGCCTGGACTCACTGAAAAATTCCTCTTCTGTGAAAAGCCCTAATTTTCGGCAGAAGTGTCGGGGCCAAAACTAAAAAACCTCAGAATTGGATTCTGCTTCGACATAAAGATGCACCATAGGGAGGAGAGTTATTCCACCTTACTTTTGCTGAAAATATTTGGAGGAATATCCACAAACTAGGAAACCCTAGTTCCTGCAGCTGCACGGTGTCTTCTTCTCAGGTTAGCTCTGATACCATGTTAGTTTTTCAACATTAAGCTAGCATTATTAGGATCTTTAAGCGAGAGAATAACAAGTACAACAATCAAACACAAGAGACAATGAACACAATGTTTTTCCTCGGGGAAACCATAAATGGAGAAAACCCCACAACTTCCTTAGAGATAGAATAAGCACCAATACAGAAAAAGCCCAAAACAGTAAGTGATCTCCCGACAGCAGTAACCTTCTTCTTATCTAGCCCTAGTGTCTTCTCCTTCCTCAACTATGTGTTACACTTGAGTGTGTATGAGTTGTGTGATAAATAGAAACTCAAGTTCTCTATTTATACTAATCCCGACATGACTAAAACCCTACTAGGGCCGACCTCTACTAGGAGAGTCTAATAACCCTAGTGCCCCGGAACTGCAGGGCCTTTAACCCTTAGACAATCAGAGGGTTACCCACAATGACTTGACATGACTTGTTTACATTATTGATCGTCCCGATCGAAACATCGGGGCATGACAACATGACTCAATCACGTTATAGATACATCCCAGAATAAACATCGAGTTACAATACATAAGATACATAGATGAATACATCAACATAGCGATGCTGTGTGAGAGAGTGCAAGATGTTCATTTCGATATTGTGACATCGTTCTTCTTCTATCATTTGGATTCCCAACACCATTCCCATCTGCTTAAACGAGCTTTTGGGCCCATTTAGGCTTTTGATTTAGAATAGGAGCTGGATCTAGATCTAGATCATCTTGAGGTACAATCTCAATATCAAGATCATGCTGATCTTGTTCCTCATCATTTGAAACTGAAATCTTAGACAACATATCACGATCTACAAATGGAGATGAAAGAGAGTTTTTACCTTCCCTTTCGAATGGTTGCTGAGATTGTGCTGGAGCTGAGTATGGTAGAAAATGTGAGAGTTCATATGCCTTTGAGGCATGGTTTGCAATACCCTTTACTATAATCTTCCCAATTGAGATATCTGAGATCTCCACTGAGTCAGGACCAAATACAACTTGCTTTGGAGAGCCAGTATGTGGCATCTGATAAACAAATAACAAATTTGTTGCAAGAGAGGGAACATATAGTACATTCTTGAACTCACCATGCTGGATTTTAATAGCACCTTTACCTGTTGTTGGGATCTGTGAATTATCCCCCATATGAATTTTAGGTCCTCCTGAGAGATCCATAGGAGTGAAGGATTATTTGGAGGAACCCATGTGGTTGGATGCTTCAGAATCTATCAAGTAAGCATTCAACCGAGTGAAGCCTGCTTTCAAAGCATGGAACCTCCAATATTCTTCATTATGCTCTCCAACTTCAAACATATCAGCACCTTGTGGAAGAACAATATTGTTTTGTTCAAGGAGTGTTGTCAACTGGTCGATGGTCTTCTTCATGCACTGGCTCTATGGATGAAAGCCTCTCATACAGTATGGACACTTAGTCTTCTCGAATTGCTTCTTTTTCTTCGAACCCGATGCCCCATTGGAAGATCTCTAATTCTCCTTTGGATTCAAATCAATTTTTTTGGTCTCCTTCCCTTTGTGCTTCCCTCTTTCTTGCTCATTGTTTGAGTCTATCACTAAGAGTTCTAAGTTCTTGTAGGTTCAAAGCAATCCCATTTCAACCAATTTATCTTACTCATGTATGAAGGACTCAACAAAATCATTTAGAGAAGGAATCTTTGAATTAGGGATGGAAGCTCTCCCGGAATGGAATGTACAGACAAAGGCGGAGTACTCAGAGCCAAGATTGCTCAGCATTGACAGCACAAGTTGCTCAGGTTTCCTTCTAATCCACATTGTTTGCATTTCAGTACTAGTGACTTGTAATTTGTGAAGAATTGTTGAATAGATTCGAAATCGCTGGGTTGTAGAGCAATGAGCTCCTCCAAAATACGCCCTTGAAGCTTATCTTATTTTCCAAACAAATATTCAAACGCATCCCAAACTTCCTTCATAGTCCTTAGCCCCTCAAGGTGGAACAAAAGATCTCGGGAGATATGAGTGCACCTGAAGCCTGAGACCTCATCAAGCCGATCCAAAAATGTGTTCTTCTCAACATACTGTTGGGGCTCAATTTCTCTACCGATTGTCATCCTAAACAGACCAAGATTGTGCAAGGATACCTGCATATCTACCATCCAATCAGTGTAGTTGAAGGGTGTAAGGATTCGGGGTACAAGAGCTGAAGAATCCATCTTTTTGTATGCTAATCAGTCAATTCCTCAAGAAGCTATGTAGGCACCTACAAATAACATTGCAAAAACCAATTCAATTCGCAATCATGTCAGTTCAAGCATTTCCACCTCGACATGTACACTTTCTCAGAGTTCATCACATCTAGATAGACTTCTCTGGACATAATCCAGAGGGAGCAATGCTGTGATTCCAAGAATTATGTGGAAACTCAGCTCCTACTGGTGTATAATGGAGATCGAACAAGACTTGCTGCTAGCATGAATAAGGCTCTGATACCATGCTAAATTTGTGAACCATTGATCTACAAGAAAATATGAAAGCTGTAGGAAGGGAATTATGTAGTGGAATAATCAAAGAGAATGTACACTAAACATGAAATTCATGCCACAAATTTAAGATAAATCGAACATGAATTGCTCAGATAATCACATCATTAATGTTCATTCATTCGAACAATAATACAATAGTGTTACAATAAGAAGAATTCGAATCATGTGGATAAGATTCGAAACTACCAACAAACTTGACTGACTGGCTAACTCAGTGTGTCTAAATCACAGTCGGAGCTCACTAGTCTAACTCCAGATGTCTAAATCAGTTCTACAATCAGTTAACTAATGAGGTAGGTGCAAAAAGGTGCCACACCCCATGCAGGCATGCAAAACTGAAACTAGACTAACTAAGAGTGATCTAATTGATTGTAATTGGAGGTTTACTCAACATAACTACCTATCTACCACAACCAACTGATGGAAGCTGTTGGCGGCACTCAGAGTGGCTCCTAGAATGTAGGGATTGGCACCGGTGGCACCAATGGCACTATAGTGGCACATGGTGACACCAAACTCTAGCAAATGACTCCTACGTTAGGCAAGATGATCAATTAGACTATATATGGACAAGGGAGGATTATTAATCCTAACAAATAGGTAGTTGAAAAATAATTTTGCTATAATATTAAGAATTTATGAAGTCTATCAATGCAATGATACTCAACAAGAGTAATACTCCAATTCATTTTTTTTTGGAATTACTTGTACCATTGCAGTAGACCTATTTCAAAAGAATCCTTTGCACAATGTTGATCACATTGGTTCAACTCTCAATTAACATTGATTTTCAGCTTGTCCATACTATTGTAGGTGACCTATCTCCAAATTTTCATTCTGTGACATTGATCACATTGGTATAACTCCTTGGTAATCTTTCTAGAGGACCCATAGTGACCACCTAAAACATGGCCATGATAAAAAAAACTTACCCATTTAGGCACCTAGTACGATTAGCTTGACTCCATGATTTTTTAACTCATCTCAACTATCACCACATAGGTTGTTAAGATCAAACCCTTGGAAAGTAAGGTTGATTCGATTGAATACACACAACAACACATCAATTTGTTGACAACCCACTTCCTACCCCATGGGACCAATTGGCAGGAGAATTACATCAATCCACCGCGTGGAATCCTCCAAAAATGGAGACCATCAAAACATATCACCCATTTATGATAACCATATGATTTATATATATCCCAAAGTATATTTGAATAAGTTTGACTATTTTGATCCCAAGGGACGAGTTACTCAAATGGAACATTATTTCTCTTTCCAAGGTATCAATGATGACTTCATGAAACTTCAAGTGGGTGTGTTATACTTTGGTAGGGGAAACTGAAAATGGTGGAAATATCACAATAAATCCCATTAAGGGTATAATACCCATACCTAGTTTGTACAAACTATCTATGTTTATTTTATAGAAAAAACACATTACTTAGGTCGATTGACCAAGTTGCAGCAAGCAAACATAGTGGAATATTTTATAGCAACATTTGAGTAATTATAAATCTGCATAAAGGGAATGATCGATTCTTTCTCAAAGAATGCTTTATCAACAATATGAAGGAGAAAATTGAGCATAGGTATCTATGGCTCACCCATGTATTTGGTGGAATCTTCTTAATGAGTTAGAGAAGCACATGTGGTGGCCCATGGATGAACAAAAAAAACCATTTATTCCCCATCCATACCAATCCCAATGCCAAGGGAATAATGTAAGGAAAGAAATTATTTTAAAATGTTGTGGCCTACTTAGACATACTTGGCTTTTTTTCCCTTGCAAGACAATATTTAGCTAGATTTAGTGGAAACCAAACATCATCCTAAGGAAAAAAAGCCCTAGAGCCTTGTGAACAGACTTGGAATTTGATGGGCATTTGCCCGTTTTTGAACCTTTTCCCTGTTAAATACAGTTAAAAATCTGCCAAAGCCATTTTGTTAAACGGTTGAAGTTTTTGGTAGAACGTCGTTTTGAAGTATTGATTTTTTCCGAAAACATCATTATGCCTCTAAGTTCTAACTTCTAATCTAGATCTAGGTCATCAGTTTCCACTTGGCACCATCCACTTGAAATATTAAATGCCATGGCCCATCGTTTAATTCCATTGAATGCATAATTGTGTGAAGAAATATGAATACACGTGGTTGGTTGTCCTTGATCTATATGTAATTCATTGATACTTTCAAATTACAACACTAAAACGTTATTATTAATAAGTAGATATTTAAGTAAAACGTTTAGTAAAGAGAAATGTTAAACTCAAAACATAAAAAAAAAATTGACAAGTAAAATTTAATAAAATTCCAACACTACTCGTGAAGAACCTCAAAATCCTCTCTATGATTGATTCAAAATTAAATCTCCCTTGACTGGCTACACCAATCATACACATGCAATTGTTTTGATTGGAATTGTTTTTTTTTGTCATGACATTACTTTTGGGGGCAAGTCAAGCATACATTTGCATGGAGATCCATGCAAAAGGAAGAAGATAGGACAAACAATTTTGGCATTTCCTAGTTTTGTTGTTTCATGATGAGATGACCAAAGTCCAAATGAAACATTAAGAGACTAAGTGAAATAAAAACATGAGGAAGACTAAGTGAAATAAAAACATGTGGAGACCCGGAGCATTTTATTTTTATGCTTTCTTTAATGCTTTGAGCATTATGGAAGGATTTAAAAAAGTATGGTAGCGTTTATGCATGTTGGAGCCCAAGTTTTGAGAAAAACAGTTAGGCGCCAAATAATATTACAGCTGAAAACAAGGGTAACACCAAGGAGACCACCCATGTGGGAATCTCACGACGCTCGTCAATTATAACCCATGCGTGGAACTTTGGATGCTACCAATAGCACGCGTGGATTAGCGACCACACAGAGAACATGAGCCTATTTATAGGCATCTTTTGTAATGGGTTGGGTTTGGTTCTATTGAGTTTTGCAATGGTTTTGTTGTTGATGATATTTTGATGTATTAATGAGAAAGAATTAAGTTGGTGAGATGAATATGAAGTTTTATGATAGGTCCATCTGAAGCTATAGAATGTATCTAACACTGTTTAATGAATAATACAAGTATATTTTTTTTCATTTTGTTTAATATGTTTATGGTTATGAGTATGATGAATGTTTGAGTTGTACTAAAAGATGAATGTTCAGTTGTTTATCGTCTTGCATGCATGGGTAAGTAGATGAATGATTAAGTAAATGGAGAGTAAACTCTCATCCTACTCTATGCACCCTGTATGAGGATCCTTGTGATTATTGTGCACGTATCAGGTGATACCTTATCCTATCTTCAGGGTATTGAAAATGCCAATGCCTATAGGGTACTTGTTGGCATAGTTGTTCGAACCTTGTTGACACCATCCCAATAATTGGTTCTGTTGCCGGGACTTACCTTGGGATCATAGAGGAAGTATGAACAAATGATGTGGAAACTCACCAAAGGCGAGATTGGGGAATGGTTGGATATCAAAGAGGACGCAGAAGGATACCGAAGGAATATCAATCAATCCAAGGCGATGGGAGAAAGGTACATATACTCCGATCTACATAGAATTTTCTTTGTTGAATTTCCTTGTTTGTTACATGAGTGGGTAAAAAGGAAAACTGAGATCAATAGTACCTGAAGAAGAAACTTGTTGGTGAGTTCAGTAGGAAAGTACCACTTGCCTTGTGCTGGGAGTTGACCGACTTTAGCCACTTGAAACTAGGGAATTGCGTTCATCCTTGTATGGCATATGCGTTGTCCCACGACGGTGTCATAAGGAAAAGGATCCTGAACACCAAGATAGATGTCTTTAGGTCTATTTTCTACAAGTTGTTCCATTCCAATAGTGGTACATGGTATGGTCGAACTAGATCCACATTAAATACTAGATGCGGACCCAAGCATGAGGAATGCTGAGCTGGAAAGCATTTTCTCCAATCTACATAAGGACACTGTAAGGAACATATCACAAAGGCTTCATCTTTCTGTATGGACTAGTGAAGCGTTCCTTCTTAAGATGTAACCAGACCTAATCCCCAATGTGGAATTAATGAGGAGTACAATGCTTATCGTGTCGGGCCTTAGTTTTTGCATTAGCTAGCTACAACATTTCCTATGCTTGCTTCAGGAGGTTATAGATTTGGTCTCAAAACCTCAATGCTTTTTCAACTTCTCGTTGATCGAAGTCAGTGTCATTCGACTGTGTCGATAAACTGATCAAGTTGATGGGCACTGAGGGTTGAAATCCATAACATATCTCGAATGGAATATTGCAGGCAGAGCTGTGCTAAGCATGATTGTAACTGTGTTGTATATATGGGATACTTTCATCCCATGTACGACGATGCTTATGGTTGTACATGCGAAGCAATTGTACTACCAAGCGATTCACAAATTTTGTCTATCCATCTGTTTGAGGATGGAAAGCTGTCGACAAAGAGAGTCTCATGTCGAGATGTTTCCAGAGAGTCTTCCAAAATATGCTAACAAATCTGGCATGTCAGAAACAATAGTCGTCGGAAGGCCATAGTGTTTCCAAACATGTTCGAAGAAGAGTTGAGCAGTTTGTTTTGCTATTGTAGTCTTCTTGCATGGAATGAGAATATCCATCTTAGAAAATCTGTTGACTACTACTAATATTGCGTCATGTTGATGTTTTGTAGTAGGATATCTCTCTAGGTAGTCCATAGAAATAGATTCCCATGGTCGGCTAAGAACTAGAAAAGGCATGTAAAGTCCTTGTCATCGATTTGGAGGTTTAGCAATGGCACAAACCACGTACGATCGAATGTACCTATTGATGTCAGATTTAAGTGAAGGCCAATAAAAATACTTTTTGAGGATAACAAGAGTCTTTGCTACTCCAAAATTTCCCGCAATATTGCTTTAGTGCACATCCCAAATGAACTGCTGTCGATGCTCATTGGTTGGTACACAAAGCTGTCCAAGCTTGTACAGAAAGGTGTCTTTCAGGAAGTAGTTGGTAGTAGACATCATGTCAGTCTGAAGCTATCAATAAATTGCATAAAAGTCTCACTATATCGAATACGATTACGACCAAGTAGTGGTGTTGTAACCCTGCATACTCATCTCTGTAAAAAGTAGAGTAATGGGCGATCGACTGAGACAATTGGCTATGGCATTGGATTTAACTTTTCGATTCTTAATTACTAACTGAAATTGTTGAAGGTAATTAATCCACTTGAGTTGTTTGTAGCTTCAACTGGGACGAGGCAAACTATAAAGGCTTGTGGTCAGTAAGAATGATCATTTCCTTCCCAAGGATGTAATGTATCCATTGCTTAAGGGATTGCACAATGGTATACAATTCTTTTTCATATGTCTAATATCTTTTGATGGTATCGTTGAAATTTTCAGAATGAAAAGCAACTGGGTGACCAGACTGAGTGATCACTGCACCTAAAGCATAGTTTGATGCATCCGTCTCAATCTCAAAAGGCCGATGCAAATCAGGTAACACAAGTACTGGTGCAGTACAAATATTGTGTTTGAGTTTCTCAAAAGCTTGTTGTTGTGTTGATGTCCAATTGAAGACATTTTCCCATTTCCCTTCGTCAACTGATTCAAAGGCTAGGCTATGTTACTAAAGCTGAGTATGAGCCGTCCATAAAAATTTGCCAAACCAAGAAAACTTCATAGTTCATGAATGTTTCGAGGAATGAGCCAATCTTTGAGGATATGTACTTTTTCTAGGTCAACATGAATGCCTGCAGAGCCGATTACATACCTCAAATATTTGATGTTGTTCATCACAAATGAGCATTTGTCCATGTTCAGATATAGTCTATGTTGTCGGAGAGTGTCCAAGTTGTCTGGCATGTTCTTCCCATGATGGACTAAAAATCAAGATATCGTCATGATAGACAATGACACACTTGTCGATGAAAGGTCTTAGAAGGTAATCCATATAGCACATGAAGGTCATAGGTGCATTGGTTAAGCCGAAAGGTATGACTAACCATTCAAACAATCCTTCCTTGGTTTTGAAAGCAGTTTTCCATACATTGGTGGACTCGATCGGAATCTGATGGTATCTCGGCTTGAGGTCGAGCTTAGTAAAGAATTTAGCACCAGGGTAATTTTTAGGGGTGGAATTTTGTCAATTGGCTATTTTTTGGGTTTTTTTCAAAAAAACATTTCGTTATTTGGTCATTTTTAGTCTCTAATATCTCCTATATTTACATAAAATATATATATTTTTTATCATAATATTCACCAAAATTTACACATTTTAGTGTTAATTGTATGTTTCATATTTAATATTCGCCTACCTATCTATAAACATGTTTTTTTCAATCCAAAACAATCGCCTAGAATATATACTATACTTAAGTATAATATTAGAATCCTTAAAAAATATCATGTTTAGCATATTTTAGACAGTTGATGAGTTCGTCTATCCTTGGAAGAGGGTATCTGTTCTTCACCAAAATTTTGTTGAGATTCCGATAGTTGATGCACATGCACCAAGTCCCGTATTTCTTTGGAGCAAGGACGACTTGACTTCCACAAGGAGAGGAGATGGGTCAGAGGTGACCTTTGTTGATCAAATCCTGAATCTGTCTGCGAATCTATTCATCCTCGATAATGGATCTTTTGTAAATAGATGCATTAGGTAATGAAGAACGAAGAACAAGTTCAATGGAGTGTTTTTCTTAGCAATGTAGAGGTACTCTGTTTGGTTCTTGAAATATGTTCTGATATTCCTCAAGGATGTGGTCGATTTGTTGTTGTTGTCAGGAGCTGCACTTTTTGGTGAGTCGATTAGTTGTCGTAGTCTTCCTGGAATGTTGAGGCTTTATCATGATTATTGCGAATTTCTGAGCATGGTTGATACGAGTTTTTGTTTGTTTGACATATATCATTGCAACCATTGGTGTAGGTTGTCACTATGATATGTCGTACCACTAGTTCCGATTTTTGACAATCACCTTCTGAGGCCGTGACTGATAACTTCCATGTCGATTCCATAAGTAAGGTTTTCCAAACATGGCGTCAACTACGAAAAGCGGTGCCACATCATAGAGTAATTCATCTTCAAAAGGATTAATGAAGTAGGCGAGTCTGCATTGTCGGGTGATCCTTAGTTTGTCCATCCTTCATCCAACCGTTATTGTAAGGCGATGTGGAGTGATGAAAAGACCAAGTTTCTTCACGAGATCTTCAAAAACGAAGTTCTTCTGGATACCATTATCCATAATCATATGCAATGGATTGTTTTGAACCCATATATGTGTATGGAATAGGTGCTCTCATTCCTCTTCATCGACGACAGTAGAGGCTTTCAGAGTGGTTGATGTCGATGCTTCTGGGTCTAATTCTACCAAGATTTTGTTGGACAAGTAGAACGTCGACAAGTTTGCCAAAAAAATTTTCCAAGCCTTGCATTAAGATGTATAATTCCATGATGAGTTGTGATAATCACACCATTTTTTGGTAGGGGGATGCTTGGTATGTTCCCTTTTGTCTTTCTGGGAGTGCTTCTTGTGATAGTCTGGATTTGGAGGAGTTAGCTGAGAAGGGTGTCTTGACTTATCGGAGTCGGCTGGCGACTTTTTGTTAGATGTTCAACCTGTTGGCTTGGTCATGAAATGTGATTTTCCTTTTTGTTTAACTTCAAGCTTTTCGGCGTAGTGGAATGCATATGAAAGCATATTGATAGTCATAAGTTTCATCTCTTTCTTAATGTATGGGGATAATCCGCTACTGTACTTCAAGACAAACAATTTATCTTCTTCTTGGACACCAAGTCTAGCCATGAGTCGATAGAACTCGTCGGTGTAACTCTACACGGACTGGTCTTTCCATTGCCTTAACTACTACCACTTCTTATACTGTTGTTCAATGTACTTGGGAGGGTAGAATTCCTTTTTGATTTACTCGAAAAATTTCTCCCATGTGTCTATGGGGTCTCCTGCTCACTCTATCTTTGTCAATAGATTCTCCCACCAACATCGCATAGAGGCTGACATATTTAAGGATGCAATGGTGATCTTTTCATCTTCTGAGAGTTGATTCACAGAGTAATAGGATTTCAGTTGTTGTACCCAATTGTCTACGGATTCTGCGTCAATATTATTTTTAAGATTTGGTATGTCCAGATTCATTTGCACTTTGAATGGACTGATTTTGTTGGAGTTGGATCTTGTTGAGGATCCTCTGGATGTAGAAGTAAATTGTGTGAGAATCTCGTTGAAATGGGAAAAAAATTCGGTTCGCTGTCGAGCTAGTGCCTTCTCTATGCGTTGCTCTGTCTTGTTAGTTGCATGTCTATTGTGTGTTTCTTCGGGCGTCTTCTCTGAAGCTGAAGGTAGTGTCTACTTAGATTGTTGAGTTTGCAAGAGTGTTTGAACATGCACAAGTTAGGTAACTTCAATAAAAGTGTCTACACAACTTAAGCTCTGAAGCTACTATGATACCAATGGTTTGGGTTATCAGGCGCACGTCAGAAGACAATAGTTCGATTGAATGAATGAAGCACTGTTATGGAAAAAGCATATTAAAATAAACAAAGCAGGATATACACTACACAGACATAAAGTATGCACACATACAAAATGCAAGAGTTTGAACCAATCTCTGTTGTTCTATTATTGCTCTATATTAATTGTCTGTATATTACAATAATGTACATGCTTATATAGAGTGCTGAGACGCTTGGGTGACTGCCCGTTACATTCAATTACAAAGAAGTTAGAACGATTCAGAAGTTCAACCGTTAGAGACAACTGGAAGAAAGAGAGAGACAATCTGTCGTAGTTGTGCTGAGATTTTGGAGTCGACAATGCATGTCGAGATGCTAAACCTGTTGATGTTGTGTCGAGGTTCGGACTTGTCGAAGTCGATGTTTAACCTATTGAAGTCAAAAAGCATGCCAACTGCTGGGTGGATCACATATACTATCATATCACAAAATAACATAAATATATAGAAGGCATATTTGCACATGAAGAAATACTTTTGAGATCAACACTTAGAAATATTTTCAGAAGAACAGGTGCAGTTGTTCCCTGCTCGAAAAGATTCAACTATGAAAATGAACTAGATAATTTGTAATTTTGTTGTGGTCTGCATTTTAAGAAACATGTGTTGGAACATATGGGAAGGTTTGATATCAATCATATGCCTGATGATGTCACCTCTATACTAGGGAAGCCTTAAGGAATAACTCCATCATTTAATGACCATGATGAGACTGGACACATTGAACATAAAGAACATCATATTCTTCTCGCCATAGATTCAAGATATGCATTTCCTTGCAAAGATTTTGAAATATTCTATGAGACGGTATATGCAATCCAATAAGTACCTCATTCATAGTGCACACTAATCGACTAGGGAGTCATTTTTGCTTCCTTTTGAGGTTATAAAAGCTCAATTCTTTTTTGGCATGCCGAAATCATCACAGTTACTTCCACGATGACATTGGAACCTAGCTAAAGGCATTATGTGCTTGAAATTTCTCACGAACTGGTAAGCTTCGAATACTTCCTACTCTGAATTGTTTACACAAATTCTTAGTTCTTTCAGCGTTACACGATTGGTAAGGTACAAAGTGCTTGCTCGAAGTCGCTAAGATATTGAATACTGTATGCATAAGAAGATTGGGAACAAGACAAATAATGAAAGAAAATGAGGTATATCACATCCAACTCATTGTATTATGAATTGAAGTTCTATCTCATTGAAGGTATATTTGGAACCATACTCATTGTATTATGAATTGAAGTTCTATCTCACTCACGACAACGCTCTGGAGTATTTGGAACCTGGCAGGTGTATCTGTAAAATTTGATTGTTGACGAGCACAAGGAAATCAAGCCACAACAGAGTTACAATACCTAGATGCCGTCATCCCGAGAAAAAATATGAGAGAAACAATAATGGCTTATGCCTCCACTCGTGGTGCCCTAGCTAAGCTACCTGGCCAAGTCGCCAACATAGTTTATCTGTGTAGGTTCCTCTAGTTGAATCAATAATTCATAACTTTGATCCTGCAAATAGGAAAGACAATGAATCTTGGAAATAGAAAATACAATGGCATATTTTCCTCTTTATCGGTGTTCCATCAATAAACCATTTCTTACTCTTTGAAAACCTCGTGTTATCTACTAGATTTTCTCCCCCTTGGTAGTCGATTCTTGGGCCCTTTAGACTCCTTTCCAACCAAGATTAACCATTCCCTTGATTCCTAGGAAATGGCTCACCGCCTTGGCCCGAGCTTAAAAAACATGTATGTTCGGTCCATCCAATGGACCATTGACTTCGTTGTTGGTCCGTTGGATGGACCAAACGTACATGTTTGTTAAGGATGGCCACTGCCTTGTAGTTTTTTTTTTTTTTTGGTCTCTTGAAAATTTTAAAGGTTTATAGGTGTTCTTTCAATTGTGACACTTGCAAAATCCACTTAGCCATATCTTGGAAGTTTCCTCTTCTCTCAACGGTACCAAACTGTCTTTTCTTTGTGGCTCCCCCAATTGGAATTATATTAGGAAATAAAACAATTTGTGTTTTAATTACATATGTTCACACCATATTAATTGTGGTGAATTGTTGTCATCATTGAAGTACATAAATAACAAAAACAAAATAAATTGTTAAATCAAAATTCAAAATGTCATGCTTGAGAAAAACAAATAATTAATAGGGGTAACCTAGGGATGTCACATCCACTCCTCCTTAAGACAACACATGATCATTTGTGTTCTATAAATATTCAGTTTTGGAATAGGATTGGATATGCATATTTCATGGCATCTTCCATTTCCTAAGTATCGTCCTTAAGGGTGAAGTGAGCCCACTACACTTTTACCTAAGCGATGACTCAATTCAGGAGCAATGTTTCTCTCTTGTAAATTATACGTAGGGGTTTCTAACTAGAAATCCCTTTATGGTTCCACCTGGATATCATTCCAATCAATAATATGTTTAGTACCATGTACATATTTTTTAATAAAGAGACATGAAATACATTAGGTCATTCCAATCAATAATATGTTTAGAACCATGTACATATTTTTTAATAAAGAGACATTAAATACATTATGTACTTTAATACTAGTTGGTAAGGCAAGTTAATAAGATATTGGCCCTACTCCTGCCATTATTTGGAAGAGACTAGTGAATCTAGGTGACACCTTTGTGTACTTTCCCAATTTCAAAGAAGTTTTCTTGGGTTTTACTTTGATATAAACATGGTCTCCAAATGGAAATTCCTTGAGCATCCTATTCTAATATGCATAACGTTTGTTTCTATCCTAAGCTACTTTAGAGTTTTGTTTAACTTTTTGTACTATCTATTCCATGTCTTGAGCATGTCATGTCCAAGTATAATCCTGTCCACTGGGTTATCCCAACTTACAGGTGTGTTACACTTTTTTCCATACAAAATTTTCAAAAGGACTTAGTTTTGCTAAAGTATGGCATCCATTATTATAAGCAAATACTACTAGGTGTAAATAGTATTCCCATGTAAATTAAGATTTAATTAGTCCTTTCAGTCTATCTGTATGTTTGAGGATGGTAGGAAACGATAACATTTAGTTGAGTGTCTAACCATTTGAATAGAGTCTTCCAAAATTTTGAAGTGAATTTGGTGTCCCATCCCATACTACGGTTTTTGGCATGCCATGTAATTTGAAGATTTATTTCATAAAGATCTCAGCTATATCTATGTCGTTAAATGTAGACTTTACATGAATAATGAGTTGACTTACTAAGTTTTTCAACCACAACCATTATATCATCATGATGTTTCCTTATTTTTGGTAATATTGTAATGATGTCCAAGTATATTACCTCCCATTTCCATTCAGTAATAGGTAATGGTTGGAGTAGGCATACCTTTTGTTTATTTTTGGATTTTACCCATTGGAATTCTAAAAAACTTTTCCCAATATTAATCATTTTCAGATATGCGGGTTTCCCTGAATAAGGTTTCTTATGTTATTCATCTAAAATTAGTGTTTTTAATTTTTCTAAATTAGGTATGTACAATCCTCCTTTGAATAGTAACAATCCTTCTTTAGTTAAACTTTAATATTGTTGTTCTAGATTCTCTGCTTGGAATTTTTCTTTAATTTGGTTGTAAAAATTGTCTTTTTCAAGAGTTGGATGAACCTTAATGTTCAAATATGATTGGTAGTTGTAGAAAGTAGCAGCATATAATAAGTGTACAATTATGCCTCAATGCATCAACAATTTTATTCTATTTTCCGTTAATGTGTTTATATAAAAATCATACTCACTTGGAAAATCAAGCCACCTACCTTGTCTTGTGTTCAGATTTTGTTAATAAAAAGATATTTAAGTTTGATATTGTCAAACATTAATAAAAAATTTCTTCCTATAAGGTAATGTCTCCAGAGGGCATGAAAAATAGCTTCCAACTCTAGATCACGAGTTGCATAGTTTTTTTAATGTTCTTTTAACTTTCTTGATCCATAATAGATTGCATCAGTTTATTGTAATAATAGTCCAATTAAGACTTCCTTGCTTGTAGTTGTACATATCACAAATTTTTTCTATGGATCTGCAATCTTAAGGATAGGTGTTATTGTTGGTAAACATTTTCACTTTTGGAAGCTTTCTTCACACTTAGATGACCATCTAAACTGAACTCATAGAGTTGAAAGTACTTACTCATTCCAAGCATCCAAGATTTGGCCTCATCCTCAGATTCCAGATATTCTTCTTGTAATCCATACCTTATTTTCCATTTTCTTTTCTCACTGTGAGTCAACCCTTCTCATCGATTACTACCAGAGCTCTATGTACTAGTGCTAGATGAATTATCGAAATTAAATGATAAACTTAGGGAATTTGATTTTTCATTTTGAACAACTTTCCTCTTCTTGAGGTTCTTCTCAGCTTTACTGGAGGTGTGTTCTTGATGGTTTTGATTCTTAATTTATGTTATATTATTTAACAATAGGGAATTTATCTCACATTATTCTTTTTAACCTTTAATTAATTTTTCTTTTTTTGTTTAATAGCTTTGTAATTCCACTATCAAACTTCTTATGGTCTTTGACATTTCCAAAGGTGTTTTTGGATGTTTGGATTTTTCCTTTCCGAAGATTGTGTTTCCATTCTATGATTTTCTTCATTCTCCATTGCTTATGCTCCTGATCATTTTAAAATTGGTCATTTAGTCTAGGACAATCAAATATGAGTGTTGAAATTGTGAAATTACGGAAATAGCAGTTTCTACGAACAATTTTAACCGGCGTCTATCAAAAATTTGTCGAAAAATCAGGACATTTTAGTTGTCCGTTATCCTACTCGCCTAACAATTCTTCCATTTTGTACTATATTTGTTATGAAATTTTATAGTTTATACACTGGGGATTCAATCAATGAATCTCTAACATAGCATGTTCGTTCCTGGCATATGAAACAATACCCCTAATTTCAGTAAATATTCGAAAATACCTCCCTAAATCATTTTTTAACCCCCTCCCAATATGCTTTCCCAATTTTAAAAAACCTCTATTATATTTTATGTATCCATTTTTTCATTTACATTTTTTATACCCCTTTATATTTCTACCTAGTATATTGACATGATACCCCTGTTATGACCCCACATGCATTCCACAATGCACCTTGTTTCTTTCGATGTATATTGTGGATGCACATTACTTCACCAACAATGCAATTACTCAACCACATATCATTATGATTTGTGACATCTAATGGTATAATGAAGAGATGGGAAATCATTTCTTGAATGCCACTAGAGCCAATGCACATAGTACAAAATTTAGATTCAATGTTGCAGGCCCCCAATTGCTAACTAAGCCTTTTGTGGGTTGGGTATACAAGCCCCCAGGGCCTGTAGCAAGCACTAGGAGGTTGACTAAGCTTCCCAAGGCCTATAATAGGAACTAGTGACTGGGTATCCAAGCTCCTAAGGCCTAACGAGGGCTTATAATAGGACTTGGGAGGATTAGAGCCTCCCAAGGAAACCATCAGCATCATGGAATACTCATTGTTTATTATCAGACTGCTACAACATGGAAAGTCCTCCTCAAACCCAAAAATAGCTAGGATGGCCTCATAGTTACAATGTTATAATAAAGTCTCCCACTTCCATGTCAAACGCCCCTGAACTTACTCACAAATGATATGGAAAATGTTGGATCCCTTCTCCCTGAGAGAAGCATGCTTCTAAATATTAGTCCGGGGGGACCACCTGAACCCAATGTTTCATTCCAGGATTGTTAAGTATATTGAGGACATGCCTTGGTTGATGAATATAGATGATGGATGGGGGAGGTCATTTTTACACCCATCAAGGATGAACCAAAATAAAGGAAGGGGGTTCTCAGTTCTCACTACCCTTCCTTGTCGCCTCACTTGGACTTTCCTTAAGGGGGTATTTACTGTGCTCTTCATCTGACCCGTCATTCTGCATTCAATTTGATCTCCTCGGATCCCATCTAGTTTGATGTCCCAAGCATGCAAACATAGGAGGGGTATGATGGATCACTAGTTATCATACAATGGGGTGTGTTAAATTCATTGTGATAGGTTTATCATTTGAAGGCTTCAATGTCATAGATGAATTCAAGAAGCACTGTGGAATTTTCCTTCAAATGAATTTTATTTTGATAAAAAACACTGCTAAATTTGAAGCTAAGGAAAAAGGGGCTATAATACGCAAGCTTGCTATAAGAGTCTAGAGACGACAAAGCAAACATTTGATTTCTTCAAAAGACATGAATCTAAGTATTACGTAAGCCCAATTCTATTTTTTATGCATCGATGAGTTTTTTCGAGACCCCATCTATATCATATAGGCCATACCAAATGAAAAATAATAAAAAAGAGATGTAGTATATGGTTCCACCTATCTTACTCTCATACTTCAATGGAGAACAACAAATTCATTTTGATAGTCTCTCTGTATCAAAGACAAACCATCTCGTTAATGCATTGGACAACATGATTTAAAGACCAATAAATTGTTTATGTGAGGCCCTTCATTTTGAAGTACAAAGCCTCGAATGGTTAACTGACATTTTTCATTTGACCCGGCTGACTCTAAAGGCATAACTGTGTTGCTTTCCTACCATGATAAAGGCGAGGCATTGTGACTACAACTTTGGGGCATGTTACAAATTCTTTCATGAATGATAGAGTACTAGTCGAGTCAATCCATAAACAGTAAAGCAATGCTCATAAATTAGAATAGATGACAAGAATGGTGCATTTAGTTCACTAAAGAATTAATACTGGATTTTACAATGAATCAACTGAATGTAACTACCTTTGAGGACTATTATTAGAAAAGAGCATTACAGACAAAACATTATATTAATGCATGCCGATTTGGTAGTTGGTACTAATTGTTTCCTTGTACAATATAACAAGTACATTATGGGTGCCTCATGTTCCCAAAGTTTCATATCTTTCAGGACTATTATTAGATAATTGCAATACAGTTATAACATTATACAAATGTATGCCGGATTGGTACTAATAGTGGCAATGTACAGTAGAATGAATAAAAAGTTGTGATAACAAGTCCATTATGGGTGCCTTATGTTTCCAAAATTCCATCCCAAATAAATGTGACAAGCATGCCAACTATGCACATTTCTTTTGCTTCTTCACTCTCCATTCCTTGATATTTGCTTGCACGACCTTCCGGAAGCTAAGATAAAGTTCATAACCACATAAATTTTGAAGGACTTGAATCCAATGAAAAAAATGCACCACTTCAGATGTCTACTTCTAACCATTAGCCATCTTAAAATCTTCACACTTCAAGTTAGAAATCATTATTAATACAAAACAACTCACCTTAAGCAAGACTGAAAATGGAGCCATCATGAAAGATTAAACAAGATGGTCCAAAAATACAGGTGATCTCTTCTGCTAAATAATATATGAGATTCCAATTCCACGTGTAACGACAATAATTAAAGTGTATATTTTCATAAGCATACCTCAAATGGTCCATGTCCTATAAATTGACCTGTCCAACAGACCAGTTGGGAAACAAGAACCACCTGAGAAAACAAAGCAATAGTCAATTGTCAAAAAATAAATAAGTACATATACTATCCTCTAAGGTGTGGCATTGACAGAGTGTAATATCTAGGTTTGAAAAAAATATGAAGCCAAAAACTACTGATTGCATTATTTGGCTCTATTCTTTTAATGGTAATAAAGTCTCTAAATTACTATTGGGGTTACAAAAGATATAGAAAATCTCTTTTTTCTAAACAAAAATCCATATTAAATTACTATTCTTACTGGAATTGTTGTTGACACATCCATTCAAACCTAATGAGATTGAGATTTTTCAACTACTGCTGAAATCCAACAGACATTCTTGAAAATAAAAAGTTGACTAAATTCCATAAAGAGTCATTAATCATTCATATACACTGTCTCTAAAATCAATACATTATAATTTGATATAATTCAAAACTAGAATAAGAAAACCTAAAGACAAATCAGTAATCACTCCTAAACCCTCAAGAATATTGTCCTCTATTCTATGTTTGTAACCACTGGATTACAATCCCACATTCCCTTACCATCTAACGATCCAGAACAAATAAGCACATGCACAAATATAATCTATCATGGAACTTAAGCCATGTAAAACATATAGTACAATTGTTCAAAAAATTGATTTCAAAGTTGACAAGATGAAAATAAAGGGGTTAAAAATTGCTTTAGTATCTATTGGAGTTAGGAAGGCATATGTTTTCATAATGTTCGAATCGTTTATCAAAACATACTTTGTAGTTATCGTTACTTTCTCAGTTGTATTCTTTTTGGGGGAGGACAATGACTGCGTTGGAGTCAAGATAATGGGAGCTCATTTTCGTTTTTAGAGAAACTACTTTTTCTTCAAAAAGAAGCCGAGACTATTGTTGAGAAATGGAGTATTTTTCCCTGGAGAAACTAAAGAAGCAAGGTTATTGTTTCCTAATATCATGAAAGAAATATCAAACAAGTTGATTAAGCTAGAAAAACATGATATTTCTGAGTTTATAGAAAATAAACTAGTCTCTGGAGTGGTTACAAAGACATTAAAGTTTAGAAGAATACCTCTTTTAGAAAGAAAAAAAATTCAACATATTTGAAAATTTTCCAGTAGACAAATATCCTTCTGGTTTTTCAAATGCTACAAAAGTCTGTCGAGGTGAGTCATAAGGCAATGACTTTAAAGGTTTAGATGCCACTTCCTAAAATTCTTTTGCCTCATCAATTTAAAATAGCTTTTCATTGTTTCCTGTTGCTAACCAATGTGATCAAGGAGAATGAAGTATTCTAGTACAATATTTTTAGGCCAAGCGACAAAACAAAATAAAGACATTCTATAATCACACCATAAAGTGAAAACCACCATCCTAGCACTAAATTGTAACTTAAAAATGTACCAAGAGAAACAAGTCAACCATAAGAATGAAAATGAATCACAATCCAAGCAATAATTTTATTTCAAAACATAACAAGAAAACAATCTCAATCATAATACTAGATCTAGTTCACTCCAAAATATAACAATCCCCGCCTCATCATCATTGTCAAAGAGACATTGCCGCGATAATACAAATATGTGAGGTTCTACAACATATTGAGAACAAACATCAACATATCTTCACCACAATCATTAACACAATACATCGGAATTCCTGATCTTCAAAATGACTTATATACCAAATATCAATATAGAATATGCAGCTTTAGAGATTCAACCAGTTCCCCAAAATTTTCTAGTGCACTTACAAGTTAGTATAATTTGTGCTTAGTACCAGGTTAAAAATAACCATATTTTTTATCTGACAAATCATCCATATATTTTGTAGAGTTAAAAATACTAGATATGCAGAGATCCTTGCAGAAAAAGAAAGATCTAGCTGTGTGGGTGCATCAAGACCTTTTTCAAGCTTATGCATAAATAAGACTTCTCATTAGACCAAACCTATACAAACGTATGCATAGATTTTACACTAAAATATTGAATTAAAGTGACTAATTTCTGAGTTAATATAAAACATATACAATGATATTAACTAACTGACATAATAGTAACTAATATCATCTAACAATTATCACTTGTCACTTGAATAATAATGCACAAGCATCCAATAGGTTGTTTTAGCTTTAAAAAATGCACGACAACAGAAGCACGTGTAGCGATCTTAGGAGTAGAGAAAAGGGAAGGTTGGCAATTCATGCCCTATTACAGTCCATGTATTTATAAAATATAGGTATCCTAGAGTCTGAGCTCTTTAAGCAAAATATCGGTATGCCTCGACCTTTTTAGATGGGTTGTTGGTGGATCTTTAGTGTCCCATTGCGTTAGTAAATCTCTCCATCTATATTCTGCACATCACCAAAGGCAACCCCTCTCTCCTATGATCAATGCGAGATGGCATCTGCAATTGATTTATGAATATACTTGTACTCGGTTTTGGGCAAACTTATATGAAAACTTTAGAGGAACAAAACTGTTAGTACTCAGAAATTTCCTTTGGCTGTAGAAAGGAATTTCCAGAGGTAACCTCAAACCAACTTTAGACCAAAAACTAACCTTTTTAGTCAGAGGGGGCTCCTTCAACAAAAATTACTATGCAATGGTCACAAGAGTAATAATTTCTTCTTTCAAGTACAATGGCTGGAATTTTCCAAACGCGGATCACAATAATTTTCAGATTACAATGGCAAGATCAAAAGATATAAACCATTGGGATAATGGAGTCATATCAAATAAATATATTCAGTTTTGTAGATAAAAGGAAAGAACTGTTTTAGATTTCAGAAGATAGGAAGGAAATAGTTCTTTAGTCATAAGTTTCAGTAGAGGATGGTATGATATCAAGATAAAACAATCCATTAAATCAAATCTTCAAACTAGGGAAGAATTTTAATGCAATGTTAGACATAAAATAATGAGTATCTAGTTGCATGCATTTGGAGCATCATAGATGAATTCCAAATCATTTTTTCTCAACCAAATACTTAAGAAGAAAAACACATAATGGAAACAGAGGTAAATATTTACACATACAACTTAAAACCATTACCACAAGAATTTATGTGTCAAAAAATAATTCCTTTTTTCTATTCTCTACAAAAATTGTATTCAGAAAATATTTTCCATGAACAATCTGCTTCTTTTATTTGGGATCCAACGCCCAATACATCATAAAATGAAAATTATATACAAAATGGCTCCTCGAAAAAAATGTTTAATATACTTCTTGTAAATCAATGTTCTTTTAACTAAATACCTAACTCCTAGGAATATAGTAACTGAAATGTTTTTATAAAAACAAATTTCGTAGAAAATCCATGTGGTAGGCCAAAGAGATATCTGAACCGCTCCCTTGAATTGTGACACCTGTTCATCATTGGTGTAGTCTCTATTTGGTTTTCCCAAAATTTTCCACAACCTTCCATTGTTCATGATTCAGGAGGTCACAATCCATCATTTCTTTAATCACCACCTCTAACTCCACGTATTGGGTGTAAGAAATAGGTGGTAGAATTCTTTGAGTGATCAAGAACCGTTCAATTATCTCAAAGTCATCAGTCAATGTCTCTATAATGACTTTTCTTGTTAGTCCCTTTGTCAATTCTTCAAATTTGGAGTGGTCCATGCGATTATGCACTAGCAATCTATGATACTGTTCTTGAGAAAATAACTTGCCATTATCATCCAAGAATGGAGAAAGTCCTTCATCGAAGTGTTCTTGAAACATTTGCTTGAAATCCTTAACCTGCAGAAGCATCTGATTGGATTTCTCTGGTACAACTTTGACCAAATCATGTTTATTAATAAAAAATTCTAGCCCGCAGAATGATGGCTATCCTATCCATGATTCTCATCTCTTGCATGTCTTCATATGTCAAAGTTTTTAAGAAATTAATAACATTTTGTGTAGTGTCGAGTGGCTTTTTTCCTAGATTTTAATTTACCAACTTACATCTTTGAAGAGATAAATCCACTATTACATTCTTATCATTCACATAATTTAAATAGGATATAAACTTAGTGATTTCTATACACAACGTATCCCAAATACGATGTTTAGCTCCTTGCAGGGGTTCTTTGCCTATCATCTTTTGAATCAATTTGTTGATTTTCTTCTGTAGTTGTTTCTTTTCACCTGAAATTTTGTTTCTTTCTTCAATAATTTGAGCCAATTCTTACTTAAGCTTGCCATTACCTTCTTTCAACTCTTTGATTTATCCCTCTCTCAAATTTATCTGTGACATGGAAACACATAATTCATTAGCGGGAGTTTCGTTTACTTAATATTCATTTTGAATCAAAGGTTGTCTCATCAACTCCTCCAACACTTCCTCTTCTTCTTTTCGATTGGCATTAAAAGCTAAAATATGGGACACAAATCCAGATCGTTCAATTTCCCAGGCCTCTTTATCCTTCTATAACTTTAACATTTTCCCCTTAAATTCCATCAATTTCTGGTAAATTTTATCCTTTTCTTGTTGTAACACTACCAGCTCTGATAATTGAACGTGTTGCGTACCTGGAACTTTTGATTTTTTCTTAAGAGCTTGTATAGTATTTTATTTTTCTTCTAACAATTTTTTAGTTGCTTGAACATTAGCCGGTTTAGTCTTTGAAGTTAGAAGGTTCGTCTATAATTTTTTAATATGAACTGAATTAGCTTTGTTCTCCACTTTCTCCTGTCGAAGTTGGTTCTCCAACTTATCAATAACCGACTGCATCTTTGTAATCTTCAATGTGTCCATTAGTAACTCATAATATAAAACATCACCGGTCTGTCGATGGAGAAAAAAATATATTGATGAAATGCAACTCAGAGACATTTGAGCATAGGAACATGTTCAATAAGTATGACTAATACCAGAAATGTCTAAGCTTGGGAAAATCCGCTAGTTGAAAATGAATTGTGGGGGATAAGAATTCATCAAAACCAAAACAACAGACCTGGTTTGTCTCTAGTTCTGCTAAATTCGTCTTCTACAGAAAACCAATCATAACTTCAATCACTAACTTGTCATCATCATATCCCAATATTTGACTCAATATTGACAACACCGGTTTGACCTCTTCTTGAAAAAGATTAACATGCACGGGAAAGTCAAGACTTTCTACCACATGACCATCTTTTAGAATTTATGATAAAAAGGCATTTTTAATTTCATACCTACATTCCCTATACACTTGGACTAGGGTTTCTTCACTAAGGGCTTCAATATTTACAGGAAAAATTTTGGGCACATTCAGAACCTCCCGAATGACTTTTGCATTAACTTGACAAAGGATCCTGGTAGCGTTTTTGTTCATAATTACTCTCTCAGTGGGAGAATAATTATATACACACCACTATACAAATTCTGGGTAATATAGGGTTTGCTCGCCAAAGAAATAATACATAAAAGAATTCCACACATTCAAAACATATCTTCCTTATGATTTTAAACTCCATAACTATTCTTTGGACGGAGAAATGTTGCACATAGAGAGAATTTGGTTGAATACATTTCCTTCTTTGTCAACTATAGCCTCCTCTTTGCTATCCAGGAACTTATAGAGGGAAACTAAACTTGAAGCTTCTTCCAATATAACACAAAATAAGTAAGATATAACGTGTTAGAAGTACTTGGGAGGTGGTGAAAACCCTGTGGCTGACCTTCGGACAACAACCCGAATCGTAAACCCGTGCGCTGTCAACGTCTTCACTTTTTCCTCAATGCCGTGACAAAATAAACCTATTCACAATAGTAAATTATCTTTATATTATGTAATGGGACCAGTTTCGGAAGTTGTGGCAGGTGATTTTCCCTTTACCATTTTCCCCAACGGATCTCACCACATCATGCCACGTGGCAGGTGGTTTATAATCCGCTACTGCTTATATCCTTTATTGCACGCGCTACTCCATGCTCTAGATCACCTGGCAACCGTTGATCTTATCCCAACCACATATTTTTCGTCTAGTGATGTCGTCTCGATCCTCGACATCATATATGGGTCCCATGACCATGTGCATACACCGCATGTCTTATCCACTAGCGCTTTCTGTTCCTTCTGATGGTCTTATCACTTAATTGGGTTAGCTCGAATGGGGCCAACTTCATGCGCTAAGAGGCCTGGAATTTGAAGTTGTAAAAAACGTATTTAGCAATTCAGAACATATGTTACAGCTAATCCCACAATTTAAAGGTCAACCATGACAGGTATGCAAAACTGAAACTCGTAGATTTGATGCTCATTGAATTTATTTACCTGTCATAATTACTAGTACCCTTTGGTTGAGTTCTGAGTTCGTAACTTGGTGGTTACGTTGGTTTTGGAAAATGATTCAGGAGTCATGTTCATTAAATTAGACATGTTATGTGGAAGGATGACAACTCGAGTACACATTCTTTGAACTCTCTATGATAAATGAGCAGGTTAACTCATTTATTATCACCCTTTACTTCCCAGTGCTCATGCAACTCAAATTACATGAATCCACTTCTTAACATGCGAATTCATTGCTCTCAATATTGGAAAATGGGAGCATTCTGGTTTTGTTACTTCATTTAGGGAACCAAGAAGGAGCATACTTATTTCCAATCCTAAAAATATTTGAACAACAAAGTGAAGTTGGATATGGTCGACTTCAAGAGTAATCCTTTTAATATATTTAGGAATTGTAATTTTTAAATACATTTTAATAGTGTAAATTTTTAAATATAATTCAATAGATTAATATTATTGGTTGGTATAATTGTCCGGGTTTGCTCCCTATACAAAATCCCGTCCAACTAGCAACACATTTGAGTATGGGAAAAAAAGGATTCAACATGCCATGTGAGCTTTAGGGAGCATCAAAAAGCTCAGTTCAATTGCCACAAGGATACAATACACGAAGGGAGGGTGAATGGGTTTCATTTGCAACCCTTCTCTTTGGCCATGCAATGATTCTTAATGCGTTTGTCCAAGGATTTTTGTATAGAGTTAAGTTTTTTTTTTATTTTAATATTTTTTTATTATTTTAAAATGTTTGAAGGTGTATTTTATTTCATTGTTTATAAGTAAAGATTAATTTAAGGTAGAATTAAGGTAATTAGTATCTTGGCCTATTTTATCCAGGAAAAGGATCAATAAAACATAAATTTTCAAGGGATCGCTTGCCTTAGATAAAATGAGAAATGAATATATTTATTTTCTATTTTTGAATGACTGCTGGAATATAGGTCTCTCCCTTCATGTTCGATTTGGAAGTTTCGTATATTTCTATTTACAAATACCTAAGCCAAATCACTTGAGTTTAGTAGTTGTGATAATGACTTTTAGTATGACATTTAAAAAAAATTAAGTAAATTTGATATAAAATATTCATACTCTATAAAGTTGTAATAACGTAAAGTGTCAGGCAATGAAAATACCAAACCGTCAACAAATTTCCATTTGACGGGCGATGGGAATTTGAAATTCCAGGCTTGGCGAAGAGAAATCTCCTTTAACTTTAATAACATACACCTCAATATTTTTCCAATTCCTTTAAAATGTGTCCAAATTATCCTTTAACTTAACATTTCTACAAAATGAAAAATATGGAACCCCTTAACTTAACTTAACATTTATACAAAATGAAATCCTTCCACAACAATAAACTCAGTGAAGAACAAGGTACTAAAGCTACCAGGTGAGTGGCGAAGCTTACAATTGACCTTTTGACCGCAACCTAAAGCACAAAATCACGTGTTGTCATCGTATTCACCTTTCCACTTGTTCCACGAAAAAATAACCCTTTTAACTTATCCGACAACTCTTTATATTAAGTTTCAAAAGAGCGGTTTCAGAGGCTCCCGACAATGGTTTTTCGCTTACCACTTTTCCCAGCGGAGTTCATCACATTGCACCATGTTGAGAGTGGTTTATAATTCCCTACCTCTTCATCCTTTTATTTCCCGTGCTACTCCGTGCTCCAGATCACTTGTCCGCCATCAATCTAATCCCAATTAGATCTCCACCATTCATCTTCGTTCTCCCACTCCTTGACATCTTATCTGGGTCCAACGATCACATGCATACTCGCATGAACTATACGCTAGCGATTTTTGTTGCTACCCTTGGTCATATTACAATCTTTAAGGCTAGCTCCTTGTGCTAAGAGAATTTTTTCCAATTCCTTTAAAATGTGTCCAAATTATCCTTTAACTTAACATTTATACAAAATGAAAAGTATGGTGGAACAATAATGATAGAGTAACAATCACAATTTCAAAATGAAAGGTATGTATGTATTTTGATCACTTGATTTTAATTTATGCAAATTCAGATGGTTTGACGATGATAATGTGATTTTGCACAATTTGATGTATCACTTAGTCAATATTGAAGAAATTTTTTATTTACCAATGACTTGACAAAAATCCCCAAATGCAATTTTCAAAATTTTGAGTCATGTGTTTGCAATGTTACTTAGCCAATAGAAGTTCCTTCAAGTGAAAGTGCCCTTTAAAAAGGTCAACACAAACAAATGATCACCGAATGTATTTAAGATGTGGAAATGGTGTGCCATACCTCAAGCCTGCAAATTCAAGAAATAACCTGCATACTAGACACTTGATGCATTAATCAGTTTCTGCTTGATGATCAAATAGTATACTCAAGCCCCAATATCAATTATTTCAAAGGATGATGTTTGACATGTATACCAATTTGTAATGTTTATGAGATGGTGATTGAATAAATAACAAGTTAGAATCAGTCTTTGAATTTAACGATATGATTGTATAGCTTGTGTTGTAGCTTGAACAGAGGGAAAATGAATGAGATAGAGTCCAAAGCATGTGCAGGTTTCATATATGGAATTTAGGTGAAAAAATGATAATGTTCAATTAGTATCTTTGGTCACACCTGTCATCCTAAGTAGCCAGAGTTAACATTTAAATGTTTTGAACTCAGGAATCACAACACTTGCTCTAACTGTTGCATTTTCAAGAATAACTCGATTATAAATAAACGAATATACTTGCTAGGGGATGCAATCTTTGGTCCTTCATTACCAATAAAATGAAGAATATGCAATAGAAATGCCTTATCAATAATATCCACACAATTGTCTAATACAATAAGTCAAGCGGGTCCATAAATAGAAATATTTGATGTTTTATATACTGCATTATAATTGACATGTACAAAACATAGCCATAAATGGATTGCAATTTCAATATTTCTCTCCATGATATTTCTCTAAATTCATTTCCATCTCTAAAGGTCAAAATTTTCACACTTCTTACCAGTTCAACATATTTAGTTGTCATGCCAATATGGTCTAATAATATGCTGAGATTAGGGAGCAGAAAAGAACACTAACTCTGTTATCAGTTTGAGGAATAGAATGATACAATATAAACAATGAAAATGAATGAATAAAATTGATGACACAATGCTAATATTTGATGTAGTAAATAGAGCTTATCTACGTAGAAAGATAAGTAAATTCACAATCTTCAATGAATTCACAAAGATGAGACAAGCCACTTTCTTTGTCTCTAAGATATCTCGTATGAGAATAAGAATAGAGTCCACAATAGATTTCTTATATCCAAATCCCCCTTCTCCTTTAAGTATATTACTTAGAAAGTTCATTTTGGAAAATAATTAGACAAACAACATAGTTATCAACTCTCCTCCAAAGGAAAGAGAGTAAAGATGACACATTTAAATAGAATATTTTTTTTTTTGCCAATTACTCACAATGTTCGATACTTCTGTGGGAACTTTAAACACAGAGATCGAATCGCTTCCACAACAACAATATTGAACTCATTTGTTATATCTGACATAAAATTAGTGATTTTCTTCATCAAAGGATCCACACTTGATTCATTTCATGTTTTCAGCAGTGTAGTAATAGCCAGAGTGGCTATGGTCCGGTTTTGATATGAAATTAGGCTCGCCATATCAATGTTGTAGTTTGTAACTACCAATGGAGGTGTCATTTCTACCTGCATTTTGTTAGGATTATAATCCTCCTTTGTCCAATTTGGTCATTTATGTCTAAATCATGAGTAATGTCTAAATCGGGAGTCCTTTTAGTCTATTTTTAGTCACTAGCACCATTGGATCCACTTGGCCTAATTTGGGCACATGTACTAGTTACTAAAGTGTGGGGAACACTAATTGAGGCCAACTGCCACTGATTGCACTTGCATGCATCATTTTAGGAGCCTCCTAGATCAATCCCTAAAAATTAGGAGCCATTGGGAGTGCCGATACTAACCTCCATTAGTTGAGTTCAGTTGGTGACTAGTCAAGCTCAGTCAGGAGTCAGTTACATTCAATTCTAGCCTGTTAGACTCAGTTCTACTCAGTTAGCACTAGGTTTGCATGGTTGCATGTAGGTGAGGAACATTTACTCACCTACCTCAGTCAGTTATACTAGTTAACACCGAATTAGACACTTGAGTTGTGATTTTTAACTCCGATGAACTCCGATAATGATTTATACAAGGTCAGTTAACCATTTAGTCAAGTAGAGTCAAACCAATTCGAATTTCCTCACATGGATTCGAATTGCATGAGGCTATTTAGCCATTGTACTTCATTGTAATTAATTATCTAATTACTTTTGATTAATGAAAGCATTCACAGTTGCAAGCCATTTTTGCACTGTTTCATTCTTCAATTGTTGAGTAAAATTGTATGATCTATGTTGTGAGTTGTGTGTTGGTCCATAGATCTATGTGCTCAATCTGATACATTTATCAATATTATTTCAAGTACTTCTTGACTTTGCAAAGTGTACAACTCTAGACAAAAATACTTCATTCTCAGAAATTCAAAATCAGAAAATAAGCAGGAAAAAGTTCAGCATTGATGTTTGATAGTATTACAGATTTCTTAGCAAATGAGAAATCCATGAAAATTCATATCCTTTCCCGGTGAGACATTTTTCATGGATGATTTTTTAGTAATATGTAAACTGCACATTATATTTGATAAACCGTATACCAACAAAAGTTATATGAAATAATGCTCCAGAGGAAGCTTGGAATGGGTGCAAGCCCACAATCAAGAATTTGCACATTTTTGGGAGCACAACTTATACACATGTTTCTAAAGATCAGAGAAACCTAATTTGACGGATAGTGGGTGAAAATGTATCCTTTGCAGTTATGATAAATCAGAATCCTATCATTTGTGGGATCTTGATGATTAGACTCCGATAATCAAGGTAGATGTGATATTTGATAATTGAAGTGCAATAGAAATAGAACCTAGGCATACCAGTGGAACCAAGCAGGTTTATCTAGCACATGAAGAACCTAGCAATCATGAAACTTCTAAAGAAGTGGAACCAAAAGAAGAAAGAGTGTTGTAAAGCAACACAAAAGAAAAAAAATGGTACTAGATAATAGTTGAAGAATCTAGCAAAAAAAGCTAGAGAATATTGAACCTGTAAAAAATGCTAAATATTTATCAGGTCATAGCTGCTTAGTGCTAAAACATTAGTGTTGAAATGGGTTTACAGTTTCCACTGCAAGAATAGTGCAGATGTAGAGTACCTAGCACAATAATATATGATTTACACCTATGGTAAGAAGATATTTGTGCAAGCTACAACATAATATATTATGGAAATCTAGGTCCAAGTAGGGAAATGCAACATGAAACCTCAAATTCAATATCCATGTCATAATTCCATTAGAAAAACTACTTGCATGGAAAGGGAAGACTTCATGTAGCATGCCCAAAACACGTGACCTGAACTTTGATCACCCATTCTAGATTTAAGGAGAAGAGACATTAAGAACTAATAAACAAATAAAAAAGAAATATGACCAAGCTGCATATTTTGGTAAAATAAATCCTAAATTAAAATCAACGAACTATACTTTCTAATCTCAATGTAGAGAAAAACAAAGCCTCAAAATGTATCCACATTGCATAGTTTTGGAACAATAAACCCCTACCTTGTTTAGTGTACGAACAACTACAAACCAAAGAACTGACTTTGATGAGCTTAAAAATATCTTCAAGATAGTAATAGCTGGAGTCAACTCTCAACTGGTCACTCCACTCAACTCTGTTATATCTCTTGCAGCTTCAAGTATAATCATTTATACATTCTTCCACAAACAACCCTCCAAGTAGTCATAGAAAGGGTGATCAACTAGTGCATTTAAACCTAATTCTCCTATAACCCGATTAAAAAGTAAATGACTATTAGAAATATTATAGCACATACATTAGATTATTATTGTTTACCTACTATTCAAACTCATGTGTATTGAAAAGGAGATACATCCAATCTCACCGGTGTAACGGATCAAAAGACATTGAGATAAAGGTGAACGAACTCATCCTCTGGTTAAACTGGTAACATGTTTGCTCATTTCTTGCATTATTCAAAAAATACATGCTTCAACAGTTATACCACTAGAATAACATATATTTGAATCCCACTCAAACAAAATTTAAACATTTACAACACATATATTGGGAAACAAATCAATTCTTAATTCTCATACATTGAATAATATGTATAGAAAGAACATGAACAACATGAAGCATGAAGCATCATGTACAGTCAAGAAGGTGCAATCAAGTACTCTTTACAGTTTGAAGTGGCATGCAAACCATTTTGCATAGTAGGAAGTGACATTTTTTGCACAAATTTCTACAAGCTACAACAACGAAAGCCTTCTACAATTTTCACATAAATATTGGCGTAGTTGTTACCAATTTATAGGAACAAAACTTATTATTACTAGGAAACCTCAACTTGGCAGCAAAAACAAGAGGGATGGATAAACTAAAATTTATTTCTACTACTTAACCTAAACTTAGAGTAATGGATCCGATAGTTCTTTTCGAGTTAAGAAAAAGACATAGAAAACATATGTTGTTTCAAATGTATCCAAGTGTCAAATCAAATATGTTGTTTCATGAAGAAAAATACATACAAAACATTTAGAAAACACATTTCAAGAAACACACTTTAAGTAATATTCAATTTAAGTAATGAACTAGCAAAAGAAACTATATGAAAATTTTAACATGGGCATGGGCACCAAAATTTGACATACAAAAGCTTGTTTCATCCTTTTAAAAGTAATATTAAATATAATTGTTGAACTAGCGAATGATAAAAACGCTAATATGAGCATGGCCACCACAATTTGAGCAAAAAAACTAAGGAAGATCCATCTACTTTACGATCCAATCGTACAAGTGCCCATTTTTAAGTTATTGTAGAAAATTTCAATAACCATTCAAGAAAGCATAAATAAATATTTGGCGATCGATAAATTCATGTTGAGTTATCCCAACCATTCACCATCCAAACCATTCACTGCACCTGAATCCAACGAGTATAAAATGAGTATGAAATTGATACAAACAAATCAACGATAATACAAAAATTAATACTTTATAAACAAGCTATAATATAGTAGTAGAAAAGATAAGAGGAATTAGAATGTTTTGAATTTCACCCTATTTAAAATTTTAATGAAATCCTCATAAATTATGTGGTCACTTTCTTCTAACTTGTATGTGTCATTCTTGATATTGTATGATAGGTTTGTCGTTGCTATAACATATTCAAGTTGTATGAATAGATGATATGTCGAATCATACTTGTACATGCATTGCCCCTTTATTCTATTGTACCAACAACATTGAAGCTCAACACCTTCATGTCTATCCAAAAGATCAATGCCATTATGGTAATCAAACGTCCTATTACCATCCTTCTTTCTTATTCTTTGAACTCTTCCAATGTACCAAGTCCCACAAGAAACATCGTGCTTTGTACTTTGAGATACACCTTTTCTTCTAGTATGTTCAACTACAGCTATAGACTGACTCTCAAACAACACCGCACAATCTGATCCAATTCCAAAACCAATTGCAACACCCTTTTTTGGGGCCCTCTCATCTCGCCTAAAGTATACTCCATTCCTCACTTTAGTCAATCTATCTTTCGATAATGTCAGATTTCCATTCAATTGACTAACCAAACAAGATTTGTACATGTCCTTGCCATAGATATCCACCACTGGTCTGGTAATTATGTTTACATTTTCATCAACGAAATCTAAAATACCATCCAACTCGTTCCTCCACTCACTTTTCATCATTTATAACTCACTATCATTGAGTACCATTAAAGACGCAGATTGGAATATGGATGTGGAATGACCCGGTGGAGAATTATCAACTACTTCATCCACATCTTCGAATGTTGGATAATTGTGATCCATGGTTTAAACCACCAAAAATATTCTGTGTGTCTTTCTAGTTGCATTCCAAGACCGAGTAAAATTCCATGTGTATCCTCCAATCCTATCTTGAGAGCTTCTATAATTTTGTTTTCTGTGGATATTGAATCATATTGTGACAAGACTGCATCACCTTCCTCTATTGTTTGTTGATGCAATTTATTCCATATACTCATTTGCTTCTTATGAAATTTATTGAAAGGGATTCAATTCTTCTTCAACAACTCTATTAAGGGTTCCAATAGCATGAAGTAAGTCACTGAAATCATATGCCCTCTCTACTCCAACCATGCCACCAACTTTGCTAAATAAGTTCTCACATACATCTGACCTAGTTAGGTGCAATGCACATGGAAAGTTAGAGTATTGATCATGAAATAATCTCATCAATAAAACCGCAAAGTGGCGATAAATATTCACATATTTATATGTCTCTCTTCTAATGAAATTAAGAAGTATGATATTTTCCTATTCTATGGATACTGTATCTCCTTACAAATTTCCCAAGAAGGAAAAGACAAAAACAAAACATTGTAGGAAGAAAATGAAGAAGTACATAGTTAAGGTATCCCGTTTCTCTTGAAGACCTTTTGATCGCAAACTATGACACCACAGTCGAGACCAACTCCCTTATTAGCCATTGTATCCGCTTGCTGGTTATTTGCTCTCAGCACATGGAGGAAGTTGATAGCTTTGTATTCAATTACAATGCATTTTAGGAGATGATGTATCTTGGTAGCTGGGTTCTTATGATTTTTCGTCAGTTTCCTCGCTTCCCTTATGACCATAATTGAATCACCAAAGACCACCAATTCCTCAATGCCGACATTCCTTGCTAGCTCCAGACCTTTGATTAATGCTAGCCATTATGGACCATTATTTGTCTTCCTGCCAATTCCCCAAGCATAATATTTCAACTTGTTTCCCTTTGAGTCAAAGAAGAGTCCCCCCACACATGCTATCCCAGGGTTTCCTTTCGAGGCTTCGTCAAAGAACAAATAACTACAACCAAGTTTCTTCCACCGAATTTTGAAATCTTCAGAGCTCATTCTTAGTTGCCAATTCTGTGATATTGGTATTTTTGTGGGATGGATCCAGGGGAGAGAGGACGGGGGGACCAGAAAATCAAAATCCGAAACTCTTGCCTCTACTGTCAAGGGTTCCTTGTTGATGTTGAGCATTCCCCTCATGGATAAAGCCTCTGCCCAGAGTGCCTTTGCAAAGACTAAAACTTTGTTCGAACTATTTTCCACCAAAGATCTTTTTATTTCTTGTTGTCCATATCTTCCAGTAGATGTATTTTGGGAGTAATTCCCAAGCCCTTACAAAATTAGGTTTGTTAGAAAGGGATCCATGGTAGTAGTCTTTCCAGCAAGCAAATAGATCATTCCAATTTGTTGGCAGAGTCAATTCAAAATGCAGATCTTTATAAGCTTGATGCCATACCTCTTGGGAAAACTTACACTCTATGAAGAGATGTTCGAGAGATTCCTCCGATTCTTTGCAAAGAATACATCTCAAGGGACCTTCGATAACTCTTTTCCTCAGGTTCTTTGTTGTTAGCATTTTGCGATGAGCAAGAGTCCAAAAGAATGCGTTAATTTTTGGCAGCTTGTCCTTACACCAAACTTTATTCCATTTCATGTTAATGATGTTGTTGTTTTTTAAGCCTTCCACTTCTCAATATCCCTCTTTCACCGAGTAGGAGCCCGATTTTCCCCAGCCTCTTTTATAAACTAGGTTGAGATGTAATGGGGATGACTTACGAAGCATAGAGAGAAGAGCGTTGTAGTCTGGAAGAAGGTGATCCAGAATCTCCATATCGATCCAATCGACCCATCTTCTACGGTTAGTCCAAAATGAGAGGTCGTGTAAGGTATAGATATTTAAATGATCCATCTGTTGCTTGAGTTCTGAAAACGCCTGCAAGAAATTAACAAGGGAAGTGGGTCCTAGGTTGTCTTTCCAAACCTTTATTTGTTTTCCGCTTCCTAGTATCCAGTAGAGATTATCTTATACGATATACACTGCCCTCTTACATAAATCCCAGATTGGAGTTCCTTTTCTGTCCTGATCAATCTTATCCACACATATTTTTCTCATACCATTCAAATATTTTTTTTGAAGAATCTCCTTCCACCACACCTTTTTTTCTAGATACAATTCTCCAAAGGATTTTGGCTCAAAGTGCTAAATTCATTTTATTTGGATCTCTTAATCCAGGACCTCCCCAAATTTTTGGCTTGCAAGTTGTTTCCCAATTCACCAAGTGATTTTTTTTTGAATTGCTTGATTTGTGTCCTTTCCATAAAAATCTTCTAATTTCTCTAGTAACATCATTAATTATTTTTTTATGAGCTAAAGAGATCGAGCAAACGTAAATTGGGTAGGAAGATAGAATGGAGTTGATGAGAAATAAATTTCCTGCGGGATTAAGCCACCTTGTCCCCCAAGAGGTGATTTTATTTTTGATCTTGTCGACCAACCCTTGCCAATTGACAGCCCTTTTTTTCCCTTTGAATATTGGGATCACAAAGTAATTGAAAGAATTCCATGTTACGTTTCCTTCGAACCCGAGGGTCCTTTCTATCCTTGCCAAAGTCCCAGGGGGGAAGTTCCATATGTAAAATTTTGACTTGGCTTAATTCACTTTGTCGTCAAAGGATTTTAGGAAGGTAGATAAAGCACAATTGAATCTCTCTGCAATGATAGAAGACACACCCCCGAGCAGAATGGTGTCGTCAACAAATTGCACATGATTGACAGCTTTGACTCCTCTAACTATCTTCAATCCTTTTAAATCACCAGATTCTTGCAAGTGTTGAATCTTCCTGCTTATTGATTCAACCACCAGGAGGTAAAGGAAGGGGGCCATAGGCCTGCAACCTTGTCGAAGACCCCTGGTATCTTGGAAGAACTCAGTAGGTCTGTCGTTTACTACTGGAGCGGTCCAAGGACTGTTGGAAGAACTCAGTAGGTCTGGACATGATTTCAAAGAGAAAAAAATGATTTACTCTGTCAAATACATTAGCCATGTCCAATTTAATAGCCATACCTTGTTGCTTTCTTTCCATGTTGCAGTGGAAACAAACGTCCAGGTGGGAAATTGACGATCCTGATACTACTAAATGAATCAGAGACATGCACATGGGCAGGTGGACTCTCCTTAGGTATGAGGCGTTAATCACTAATATGGTGTGACAAGGATGTGCATGTGGCGATTTTATTATATATTCCAAATAAGTTGTGTTTTGCATACAAAACAAAACGATGGTTCGATTAAAAATATGAGGAGGTGATAGAGCAGGTTCCAATCTGTTGACAGTTGGCCGGATTAGGTTTTTTCTAATATGTAGTAAAAATACACCACATTCAAACTATGATATAAGAAATCTAGCCTTTTGGTTTTATATATTAATACAAATTTTAGTCAATTACTGTATGCGTAAATTCCTCTTAAAAGCTTCTCTTGAACCCCTATGGTGTCAAAATTTTCATGAACTTCGTCCCAACTACCAAAAAATTATTCTCCTCCAAGGTTGCCACTGAACAAAAAAAAAAGAATTGATGTTTACTGATCGTAAAATTTATTGAAGCCAAGAAACTTAGACACTGGTCGTTAATTTACTCACACATTCTGCATGTTATTGTCATAGCTCTTGGAGTCAAAGCTGTTTCCCGCGTAGTTAACAGTTAGGTGATACACAAAGGTGCTACGAACGATTAGGGAATTCTTATCATGATCTTTAGTGCTACACCATGCTTATCAAAATGTTATATTTCTTAGAGATTTTATGGGAATGCGTTTACCTCCGTCCTGAAGTTTTGATTTTTCCATCCATTGGTAATTGCACGTTCGTTCACTAGTGCTTTGTTCGTTTTGTCCTTAGCATACCACATCTGGTCAATATATTTTGTTGATCAATCCTTCCCACTTAATCGATCCTTCTATGAAGAACCAGCCACATTTGAATACATCCACAAAGATCTAAAGAGAAACAACCACACTAGATACTTCTTATTAATTATGGAAAACCATTGCTCTCAATGCACACAATTCTCTCCCAAAGCCAACTAAGGAAACAAATTACTAGCTTTGTTGGACTATTTATTAGATTTGTTTTCAATGCTATAATTGCCTTAAATTTTAGAACAATTAAAATTTTAGAAAAATAAATTTGTAAGTGATGGATACAAATTTTATAACTAACTTAAAAGCACGTTTTAAAACATTATTATCAACATTAAAAATTTTCATATTTTTTTTAAATGATAACATAAACACGTCCATACTCTTTGCAAAAGGTTACCAAAACTACGTGGGTGCTTTAAAAAAAATATAAACAAAAAAACTTTATAAAAATATAATAATATTTATATTAACAAAACTACTCTCAATTTATGATCATTTGTCATTTTGGTGTAACACAAACAAGTACATAGAGACCACTTCAACATGTCCAAGTGTACACATTAACATTTTCACCCTAACACTTGGGTATCCAATATCAACTAGGGTCTAGGGGTAGTTCATTTTGCAAGGTCCCAATGGCCTCATGTCACTACTAGCAAGAGACATTTCTTGAAAATGCTTATGTCGATGCATGCCAAGTTCTAAAAAATTACATGCAAAGTAAATCCCTTATTTCTTGGCAAAATCCTATAATTGTGTCAAATACATTTTGTTTTGATAAGCATGGTGTAGCACTAAATATTATGTAATCCACGTTGATGTGTCTAGTAATGAAGCATGGGATCTTATTCCTTAAAATCTCTAAGAAATCTAACATTTTGATAAGCATGGTGTAGCACTAAAGATTATGTAATCCACGTTGATGTGTGACACATGGGATCATATTCTTTATGAGAAAAGAAAAACATTACAAACAATTAGTAAGTGCACTTTTAGATAAGCATGGTGTAGCACTAAAGATTATGTAATCCACGTTGATGTGTGAAACATGGGATCATATTCTTTATGAGAAAAGAAAAACATTACAAACAATTAGTAAGTACACTTTTAGATGATGAGCTGGGAATATGTTCCAAAGCTTATACATATTCTATTTGTTTATTAATTCAAATTATAACTCTTTGCAATATATAATTAGTCATTATGTTGTTTTGCACACTCAAATAACAAATCAACATTTTTGTAACAAACCAACATTTCCACTTGTCAATTCGAACGAGCACATTAACAAACCAACACTTTCGTTTATTAATATTAATTATAACATATAACCTTGCAGATTAAAGCGATATACATCCTAAGCAACAGTTAACTATTCTTCTCACTCTATTTTCAGTAGAATGCCCAAAGATTACACTGTTAATAACAAAGATAGCAAATAGCTCCAACATCCAAATGTCGCACATGCATGGAAGCATTGCTGCTTGTAATCCATGCAACATCAAGGTTAATGGTTTATAATTGTTTCATAGTGCATTGGAACAATCTGCTAAAGATTAGACTGCCAATAACAAAGATAGCTCCAGCAGCCAACTGTAGCACATGGACTGAAGCATTGCCGATTGTAATCCATGCAACATCATTTATTTGTGCATATTTTTAGAAAATATTTATCTCACATGGAGTTTGAACAAATCTAGTACTTACCATTGTCAATTTTAATGCAAATATTTCTTTTTCGAGTTACGCTGATCAGTTCCAACTACTCTTCTCCAAAATCACAATCTTTATAGCAAACTGGAAATGTAGCGGCCTACCTACCAATCGACAGGTATCTGCTGCCACGTAGCACTTGTTGGATTGATCTTTGATTGAAAAAAAATAGTTAATAGATTGAGGATCATAGTGAAAAAAAATTAAAAGACAAGTTAATCAAACATTATTGGATTGGTCAACCTCATTTATTATCTCACTTATTGTTTTGTTAATTTTAAGAAATCCTTTACACGACGCCAACCTCATTTATTATCTCACTTATTGTTTTGTTAATTTTAGGAAATCCTTTACACTATGCCTAGACTCTAAAATTTGGAATACGCTAGAAGAAGTAGGTATCCTTTTGAGCTCTATGAAAGTGTGATTAAGTTTTATTAAATCTTTAAGTTAAATATGAAATGTAATAACAAGATTTATTTGTGTTAAGTGAAGGTGCTCCTTTTTTTAATATCTTTTTGGTATTTATATTAATAAAATTGAGTGATGTTTACAAGAGGAGGGAAAATGGGATTAATATGTAAGGGCTTGTTTTTTTTAACGGAAACAGTTAAGGAGATTTTATATAAAATGAAAAATCATATATTACAGAGTTCTGAAAATAGATTGCTTCCAAAGGAGGACCACTTCCATGATTCCTTGTTCTTCTTTTACCGGTCTATATTTATCATGATATTTTCCTATTCTATGGATACTGTATCTCCTTACAAATTTCCCAAGAAGGAAAAGACAAAAACAAAACATTGTAGGAAGAAAATGAAGAAGTACATAGTTAAGGTATCCAGTTTCTCTTGAAGACCTTTTGATCGCAAACTAAGACACCACAATCGAGACCAACTCCCTTATTAGCCATTGTATCCGCTTGCTGGTTATTTCCTCTCAGCACATGGAGGAAGTTGATAGCTTTGTATTCAATTACAATTCATTTTAGGAGATGATGTATCTTGGTAGCTGGGTTCTTATGATTTTTCGTTAGTTTCCTCGCTTCCCTTACGAACATAATCGAATCACCAAAGACCACCAATTCCTCAATGCCGACATTCCTTGCTAGCTCCAGACCTTTGATTAATGCTAGCCATTATGGACCATTATTTGTCTTCCTGCCAATTCCCCAAGCATAATATTTCAACTTGTTTCCATTTGAGTCAAAGAAGACCCCCCCCACACATGCTATCCCAGGGTTTCCTTTCTAGGCTCCGTCAAAGAACAAATAACTACAACCAAGTTTCTTCCACTGAATTTTGAAATCTGCAGAGCTCATTCTTAGTTGCCAATTCTGTGATATTGGTATTTTTGTGGGATGGATCCAGGGGAGAGAGGATGGGGGGACCAGAAAATCAAAATCCGAAACTCTTGCCTCTGCTGTCAAGGGTTCCTTGTTGATGTTGAGCATTCCCCTCATGGATAAAGCCTCTGCCCAGAGTGCCTTTGCAAAGACTAAAACTTTGTTCGAACTATTTTCACCAAAGATCTCTTTATTTCTTGTTGTCCATATCTTCCAATAGATGTATTTTGGGAGTACTTCCCAAGCCCTTACAAAATTAGGTTTGTTAGAAAGGGATCCATGGTAGTAGTCTTTCCAACAAGCAAAGAGATCATTCCAATTTGTTGGCAGAGTCAATTCAAAATGTAGATCTTTATAAGCTTGATGCCATACCTCTTGGGAAAACTTACACTCTATGAAGAGATGTTCGAGAGATTCCTCCGATTCTTTGCAAAGAATACATCTCAAGGGATCTTCGATAACTCTTTTCCTCAGGTTCTTCATTGTTAGCATTTTGCGATGAGCAAGAGTCCAAAAGAATGCGTTAATTTTTGGTAGCTTGTCCTTACACCAAACTTTATTCCATTTCATGTTAATGATGTTGTTGTTTTGGAATCCTTCCACTTCTCAATATCCCTCTTTCACTGAGTAGGAGCCTGATTTTCCCCAGCCTCTTTTATAAACCAGGTTGCGATGAAATGGGGCTGACCTATGAAGCATAGAGAGAAGAGTGTTGCAGTCTGGAAGAAGGTGATCCAGAATCTCCATATCGATCCAACCGACCCATCTTCTACGGTTAGTCCAGAATGAGAGGTCATGTAAGGTATGGATATTTAAATGATCCATCTGTTGCTTGAGTTCTGAAAACGCCTGCAAGAAATTAGCAGGGGAAGTGGGTCCTAGGTTGTCTTTCCAAACCTTTATTTGTTTTCCGCTTCCTAGTATCCAGTAGAGATGATCTTATACGATATACACTGCCCTCTTACATAAATCCCAAATTGGAGTTCCTTTTCTGTCCTGATCAATCTTATCCACACATATTTTTCTCATACCATTCAAATATTTTTTTTGAAGAATCTCCTTCCACCACGCCTTTTTTTCTAGATACAATTCTCCAAAGGATTTTGGCTCGAAGTGCTAAATTCGTTTTATTTGGATCTCTTAATCCAGGACCTCCACACATTTTTGGCCTGCAAGTTGTTTCCCAATTCACCAAGTGATTTTTTTTTGAATTGCTTGATTTGCTTCCTTTCCATAAAAATCTTATAATTTCTATAGTAACATCATTCATTATTTTTTTTTGAGCTAAAGAGATCGAGCAAACATAAATTGGGTAGGAATATAGAATGGAGTTGATGAGAAATAAATTTCCTGCGGGATGAAGCCACCTTGTCCCCCAAGAGGTGATTTTATTTTTGATCTTGTCGACCAACCCTATCCAATTGACAGCCCTTTTTTCCCTTTGAATATTGGGATCACAAGGTAATTGAAAGAATTCCATGTTACGTTTCCTTTGAACCCGAGGGTCCTTTCTATCCTTGCCAAAGTCCCAGGGGGGAAGTTCCATATGTAAAATTTTGACTTGGCTTAATTCACTTTGTCGTCAAAGGCTTTTAGGAAGGTAGATAAAGCACAATTGAATCTCTCTGCAATGATAGAAGACACACCCCCGAGCAGAATGGTGTCGTCAACAAATTGCACATGATTGACAGCTTTGACTCCTCTAACTATCTTCAATCCTTTTAAAGCACTAGATTCTTGCAAGTGTTGAATCTTCCTGCTTATTGATTCAACCACCAAGAGGTAAAGGAAGGGGGGCATAGGCCCACAACCTTGTCGAAGACCCCTGGTAGCTTGAAAGAACTTAGTAGGTCTGTCATTTACTAATGGAGCGGTCCAAGGACTGTTGATACAAGATTTGACCCATCTAACAAATCTTTTAGAAAAAAAAAATTGGACATGATTTCAAAGAGAAAAAAATGATTTACTCTGTCAAATACATTAGCCATGTCCAATTTAATAGCCATACCTTGTTGCTTTCTTTCTATGTTGCAGTGGATAGCTTCCTGAACGATAATAATATTGTAAAGTATCTGACGCCCAACTATAAAACCTCCTTGCGAGTCTGAGATGAGACGACCCATGATACTTTTCATTATAGTGGCCAAGATTTTCGAAAGGATCTTATACAAGGTGTTGGATAAGGAAACTGGCCTAAATCGGCCAAGCGATAAAGGGAATTTTTCTTTTGAAATTAAGGTCAAGAAGGATGAGTTAGTGACCCCACCAATCTTGTCTTTTTTCCTTGTCCAATTTAACATTCTTTTCAGGTATTCTTTTATAATGTCCAATGCTGCTCTGTAGAAGTTTATGGTAAAACTGTCTGGTTTGGGCGCTTTATCAGCGTGGAGGGACCATGTTGCATTTTTTATCGCATATTCCATAATAGGTTTTGATATCTCTCTCTTCTCTATATCCTTGATGAGCGAGGGTATTATAGAAAGGATGTCGGCTTGTGCTTCCATATCAGTCTCATTGTTGTCAGAATAGAGCTCTCGAAAATGATTGAAGGCGTGTTCTTTCATTTCTTCCTGGCCTGCAATCTTATTCCCATTTTTATCTTTCAGGTTCTCGATGGCACTGAAACTATGTCGAACCTTGGTTTGCTTATGGAAATACTCTGTGTTTTTAGCCACAACTTTCTGGACTTTAATCTCTGAACCTCTTCCTCCTACCTTGCAACGTTTAATATTTTCATATTCAACTCTTTTTCTTGGCTCAGAAATGTAGAAGTAACCTCTTTAATTTCCATACGGGAATGGAGAGCGACAAGCTCGGTTTGAAATTTGATTTTAAGCTTACTTGGATTCTTAAAAATGACTTTGACCCAGCTCTTAAGAGCATAGCACATGGATCTAAATTTTTATTCCCAAATAAAGATGTGCAATCCAAAAATGAAGGTTCCATGCCTTTTGAATTAAATAAAAAAAATCATCTTGCAAACATATCAGATTGAAACGAAATGGAATGGCCCCAAGATTTGCTGGTGGGATAAGATCAAGGAGATAGGTTTGTGATCAGAGACTGTTGAAGGGAGGTAAAGAGAGGTGTTATGGAGAGAAAATTCCTATGGCTTGGGGGTACCACAAAAGACAGTATGACACTAAAAATCAATCTTTCCCAATATGCGAGAATAGTAAGCAAATCTAACACTAAGGGATATCAAATCGTACCTTATTCTAGACGGTTGAAGTAGATCCCCGTTGAGCTTTTCCAATGCAATTGCAATAATAATTTTCTCTCAACAACAACAAACAAAGCAAGCATGATATATGTAAATGTGTTAGAGCTATCCTAGCATATATAATTAACCATGTATAAGCAATTAAATACATCCATGGATTCAATATTCATATTTAAAATGCACATGAATTGGACACGAAAATATATTTCTATTATTAAATCAAAGATACAATAGTGACAAACTCTGTCGGCACTTCTACCAACCGGAGAAACCAAGTCCTCCACCACTTCAATCCTCCATATCTCGATAGCAAGCTCACAAAGCAAAGGCATGCTTGGGAAGAACACTATGTGCTCTAAGGGACAAAGGGATGCAGACTCAAGTATAAGCAAAGTTGAAGCAACAATGGACTATAGTTTTCTTGCTCTTCAATTTCTCCTCCTTCAATGTATCTAAGGGGTTCATTATATAGCACTCCAAAGAGGTAATGGAGGGTCGAATCCAAGCGTTCTCAAGGAATTTGGAATGCCAAGAGTCAAGTTATTCAGACTCAAATGAGGAAAAATCCAAAAACATTTTTAATTTTGCACACATCCCGATGTACGCGGGTTTGAGGTCAAACGTTGCATATACATGCGGTTATTGATTTAAAAGTCGTGTATATGTATAAATAGGCAATTTTTGGGGATGATCTTGGAACATCAAAGCATAATATAAGTCCATGGGGTTCAAGGAGTATGTAGAGGGACATGGAAGGCCATATATGTGTGATCTACCTGGTGTGGTAAAATCAACTATAACAGATGCCCCCTAATGTGTGAGGTTAGAGGGGTAACATGATGGCTGAAATACATTATCAAATCCATCACAGAAGTGGAGTAATGAAGACCTAGGTGGAAGAACTAGCCACCCATCAAGTACAATACAATGATAAATATATGCATGTGACTGCAAATACATGTAGTAGTCCCGGATACATAAGAGTACAATGGCCATGAATGTGGTCATCGCCACGTACAATATACAATGGATCAAGATCTCCATAATGGATGAAGATATCTGATATACATTGAAAATACTAGAATCATGATCACGAGAGCTTACATCTCATGAATAATGGCACGATCAAGAAGGTAGCATATATGGAATGCCACCAATATGGAAGCTCTTTTACACAAACCACTACGAGTACATGTCCTACTATGTGAATAGATGTGTCGAGGTCAAACATAGTAGTCCATCGTCTTATTACCGATCATTGATGTATACCGTTAACAGACGTGAGATAACCCACCGATAATGAAAATGGGAATCAAGGTACCGAGTGCAATCTAAAAAGTGTGAATAGATGTGTTGAGGTCGAACACTTGGAATAATCCATCGATCAGGGGACATTTATGTCTTCCCAAAACTGTTGATGGCGAGAGAACTTACCACTGATGACTGTAAGTCTAAAGGAACTCACTGTAACTCTAGAATCCTATTCCAGAATAAATTATATGATGTCGATGGAATGGAATCTGCTGGAAGGAGGGAATTAAGGCATCCCCCATCAACCAACACGAGGTACTCAACAAAGCTGTATAATGTGGAATAACTGAAAGAACAAGATGTGCATGAACCAGTAACAATACAGGGAATGGCTGATATGCAAAGTCAAGATAACTGAGGAATGGCCAACTCAGGCTTCAACTTCCTCTGAACAAGAGCATAAGGAAAGTGGTGACTGAAGGTAGGAAGCATGGACTTGATATGCAAACTGGGACATCTCTGTGACACAGGAGGCATCAATAGAGGCTCTATGGGGACTGGAAGCATAACCAGTCGGTGGAGATAAAATCAGAGTAACAAGTACAACTCCTAAAGTCAAACTAATAACCCAACCAACATATGTGATATACATTTCTCTATTTGAAGGCGACACGACTCGACTGTTGCCAAAGATAACATCTTTTCCCGTCCGACTTTTTATGTTTTTTTTATAAAAAATTGGATTTTTTTAGATATTTTGAAAATCTTGAAAAAAGAATAAAAGTGCTTTATAGTACATAGCTAGGAGGAGATGAGTGTCAGGGACAGGAAAGATAGTTCCAAGCAGTGGAACATACCTATTCTCAATGCAAGGAAACATTTGCAGGATAACGAAACTCGAGGGAAGGTCTCCTCCCGCTAAAAGGATGATCAAGCTACAAAGGATACATAAAAAGGCTCTGCTAGGCTAGACATGAGACAAGCTCAGGCTATATGGATGATACTCGAAGTTAGGGAGCCGACGTAAAGTTCAAGAAGGAAAGCAAAACTCATGAAATGCAATGACAACTTGATATATACAAGGGGGTCCCTATGGGGAAAATGCAACATAAAGTTCAAGAGGAGTATGAAGCTCTTGCTTAAGGACATGGTGGGACTAAAAAGGGACTCCCACAACCTAAAGGAGGTATCTTAGCATGGGAACCGAATGAAAAATATGATATAACTAGGGCACCCATGTATAGGAAAGCTCTACCATTCACACAATACCACTTCTAACAGTAGCATGAATGTTTCGTGATATTATGGAATGGGTTCATACCTAAGGTTAAAATGACACGGTCATAAGATCATGCAAAATGCAGATGGATGTGAAATCCTAACCTATATGCCAGTTCATAGATCATACCTATAATAGGCATGAACGGATCAAAGACTCGGTCAAAACGCGCTCAAAATGGCCCCCTAAAACACCATATTAGTCCAAACGGTCCAAAATTGTCAAAACAGGTCAAAACTATAGAAAGTGGGTAAAAATTCCAAACTTTTTTCTATAAAATAGTGAAAAAATAAACATTTTCATACCATTTGAAAATTTACCCACCATAGTGCTTTTGTACTCATAAATTCAGAAGCTGATTCCGGGAGCATCCTCCGGCGAAATCATTCCCCGTTTGGTCCAGGTAACTCATCATGCCCTACTCTTCCATTTCCATGCATTTATTTTTGAATTTGGTGGTCAATTTTTGGATTTGGGCCATCCCAAATAATGCGTTTAGTCCCACATGGAAATCAGGTCTTTTTCCGCATATAGGGCTGGGTATACGCAGAAAATACCATGATACCCGCGTACATACACGGCTGTTTCAAAAACAGTCACGTACAGGGTCGTAAATGGTAAATGCAAGGTCAAAATCTCATGAAAATTGACAATCTCTATGCAGGATGGTGCTAGAGTGGAGGGAGCGTGAACATGGTGATGTTGAAGAGGTTGTCCAAGCTGATCTCATGGCTCAACAAATGTTAAGTGCATGTGGACTATACAAGTTTTGGAGCCTTGGAAGCTTAAGGGCTAATCCAAGGCTACTCCAACTGCTAGTGGATTACTGGGATCCCGACTTAGATACCTTTCAATTAGATGGCATGCCCCTCAACATTGAAGTTGAGGACATTTACTTTATCACAGGATCGTCCCACAGAGGTGAGGCAGTAAACCTACGGTCTCATGGGCCAGGAGGCGGGATCACTATAGATGAGTGCATTGTTGTGTATTATGTCCCAGATACGGAGAAGGTTGGGAGTCAAATCCCAACAAACCCGATCCAAAATCTCGGGTTGAAGGCCATACTGTTGGCATTGTGAAGGATAGTGTGATTGAAATCTCTCCACCAAGCTTCAAGGCCTCTGATATTCTATGTAGTGGATTGTATGCGTCTTACTATATATGACTGGAGTACCTCACTGCTGAGCAACATGAAACAACAGCTTACTGACTGTAAGATGTGGCAGGTNTATTCTATGTAGTGGATTGTATGCGTCTTACTATATATGACTGGAGTACCTCACTGCTGAGCAACATGAAACAACAGCTTACTGACTGTAAGATGTGGCAGGGGAGGAACTTTGGCTATGGAAGAATCTTGAGTGCTTTCATTTTTTAGCGTGTTCCGGGGCTAATCCCTAGAGTCGAGATTCCCTCACATGGAGTTCGAGATCCAACTCAGCTACACTGGGCAAACGTCATGCAGAGACTGGGAGGGGGGTGGGTGTCCAACCCCTACCCAATAGACTTGTTTCTCTGGTGGCGTAGACAGATCATCGCCATATATGACTTTCCCTATGCAAGGATTGAATTCTGTGGAGGCCCAGACATTCCTATAGCATCAGGCTCTGCATATGGAGAGATAGGTAACGAATCTCGACTCCAACTTGTTTTTTGAATGATTAATTTTTTGTGTTTTTTTAGATATGGAAAAAAGACATGTTTTTGGTGTGGTGACATATAGTGATACTCTGTCATGTACATGCAGATGTGGGACCATGATGGTCAGATGGTTTCCCTCATCATCGACAGAGGGGAAGAGGAGTTGAGATCATGGGTATGGATGCAAAGCATATGCTCCAAAGCATTCACATGAACATCGTTCGTTTGACACATAGGGTTCCCATGGCACAAGTCGAGGACTTTTCTAAGGCCATGCAACGCCAGGTGGTTGGAGTACCACGGGCATGGGTTCGTTTATTTCTCCGGCTAGTTAGAGTCGTAGTGTGCTACCATGATCAATGCCCTCCTCCCCCACATGCTTAGAAGCTTGGGGTGTATATTTTTTGTATGACCGTGTAGTATATTTTGGTGTCTCGGAAGCCCCATTTTTGTATATGACACTTATGTATTATGACACCACATTTTTGGACATATATTTTAATGAAAAAACCTATGATGATCGATTATTATTTTATTTACATGTGTAAATGTGTTTGTGAATTCTTATGGTCTGTGAAACAAATGCCAATCTAACACATAGTTAGCATTTGAATAAGCAAATTGATTAAAATTTCTTGTAACATGAATGTATGTTATCTTCTCAAATTGTCGTTCAAGCAACCTGACATGCAAGAACCTTCGTAACAAAGTTGGATCCCTAACATGATACAAGCCATTAAGTTGTGAAACCATTAACTGCGAATCAAGATGTACCTCAAGAGAGTGAACACCATGTGAAATGGAATCACACAATAGTTCAATAATGACACTATACTTCACAACATTGTTCGATGAAGGCCGTATACAAACCCCTCCTGAAGACAACACCTGACTCGTAGGAGTATAAATCACGCAAGCAGCTGAAGCTAAGTCTTGATTGTGGCTTCTAACACTATCAACAAATCCTACATAAACCGAAGACTCTGTCGACATCTACCACAACAAACAAAAGCTAGTAAACAAACTCGATCACCACAAATAGACCAAAACTACACTATGAAAATGTACAATAATATATAACAAGTCAGCCTTGGCTGAAAATCATGCATAGTACTTCTTAAGATAGAGCCCATTTCTAGGCTCTGCCAAGGCTGTCCCTTCATAATCGACTAACTTGTAGGCACCTTTCTCTAGTACCAGCTTGACAACGTAAGTCCCATGCCACATGGGATTAAACTTTCCTACCCCCAAGGGTTCCTTAGCTTGGTCCCACAAAAGAACCAAGTCACCTTCACAAAACCTCCTAGGATGGACAGACTTAACGTATTGGACCTTAACGCGACGCTTATTAATCTCAAGAGCCACTAAAGCATCTCGACGCTGCTCCATGTGGACCAAACTCTCTTCCAATGCGGAAGTTTCTAGTAAAAGCTCCATGACTAGCTTCAAAGAAGGGATTTCACACTCAACCGGTAAAACCGACTCCACCCCATGCACAAGATGATAAGGAGAAAAACCAGTGGCAATCTTAACCACGGTTCGATAGGCCCACAAAGCGGGATATAACATGATGTGCCAATTGGTCTTGCTTTGTGCAATGGCTCGTTGGAGAATGGGCTTAAGTGACTTGTTCACTTCTTCAACCTATCCATTCACTTGAGGATAGTAAGAAGATGAATGCTCTTGCTTATACCCTAACTTCGAAGACAACTCTTCCATCATTTTATTCTAAACGTGCCTGCCATGGTCAGTGACAAGCTCACTCAGAATTCCAAACCGGGTGATAATCTGGTTGAATATGAAATGTGTGTCTGTCTTATTGTTGGATTTAACTATGGGAATAGCCTCCGCCCATTTCATGAAATAGTCAATAGCCACAATAATATGATGGTGCCCACCAGCTGAAGCTGGGTTGCAGTCCATAAAATTGCCCCCCCACTTGGTGAAGGGACTGGCGGTGATGATTAGATGCAAAGGAGTAGGGTGAGAGCGCATATTTCATGCAAACACATGGAAAGGGTGGCATCGCTTAACCACATTAACGCAATCTTTAAAGATGGACGACCAAAAATACCATGCTCTCAAAAAATTTTGGGCTGTAGAAATCCTAGATAAATCACCACCACATGCCCCTCTGTGGCAAGCATTCAGCACAAGCTTAGCCTCCTCATGAGTTAAGCAACGACATAAAATGGAATCAACCCCATGATGGTACAAAGTTTTATCCACAATGAGGTAATTATTTGATACATGACATAATCATCGACGCTCATCTCGTGAGAGGTGAAAAGGAACCTTCAAAGTTTGCAAGTAGGAAATGATGTCCCCATACCATGGGTCAACAAACTATATGAGAAATATGTGCTCATCAATGAACAAGTCCTCATGAACCTCTCCTTCATCCATACTTGGAAAATCAGAGATAAGCTTAGCAAAAATCAATGACTTCTTTGATTTTTCTGAAACAAACTCAAGGTCAAACTCTTGCAATATCACAATCCACTTATTGTATTTGCCCCTATCATCCTTCAAGTGAGGACGAACTAAAATGGATTAATGTGAGCTACAACGAAAGTTTGGCAAAGAAGGATGTAATGTCTCAAACGCTGAACCACATGGACGGTAGCTAAGGCCAACTTCTCAACATGGGTATAATGAAGCTCCACGTCAATAAGGTTTTGACTAAGATAGTAGATGGAATGCCATTGAACCTCCTCATCCTTTTGAACCAACACCATGCCAATCATAACCTGAGACACAACCACATATATCACAAAGTCACGACTATAGTCGGGTGGACTAAGCACGGGAGCTGATGCCAAGGATTTGTTCAAAGCATCAAAAGACTCATGGGCTCGCTCATCCTAGATAAACAGAGTGTCTTTCTTCAACAAACGCATGAATCCTTTGGTCAAATTGGAAAAATTAACTATGAATCTTCGCAAGAAGTTTTCCATACCTTGCAAACACTGAAGATGTCTAATGTTACGCGGGGGAGACAACTGAAGTATTGCCTCAACCTTCAAAGGATCAACCCTTATACACTCCTTAGAGACAATGAATCCTAACAAGCGACCAACCTTCACGCAAAAGATGCACTTATGGGGATTTAACCGAATTTGATAACGACGACATCTTTTGAAAACCAAACGCAAATGATAAGGATGACGCACCCTCAATTGAGAGTGAGCAGCTAAGTCATCCAAATATACCTCAATAATATTTTTAAGGTTGTGAAAGTCAAAGATCATGGCCCGTTGAAACGTAGATCCAACGTTTTTTAAGGTCAAAGGGCATCTCTCGGTACGCTAACGTGCCCCAAGGACAAATAAAAGCAATCTTGTATTGGTACTCATGTTTAATTTGGGTCTGATTATAGCCAGAGAAGCCATCCATAAAGGAGAAAAATTCGCTCCCCGCACACTCATCCAAGATTTGATCAATAAATGGTGTAGGGAAATTATCCTTAAGACAGGCTCAATTTAAATCTCTAAAATCAGTGCATACTCGGATTGTTCCCTGCTTCTTATCCACCAAAATGGGGTTTCACATCCACTTCGTTAAGGGAACGGGATAGATGAAGCCAACATTGAGTAAATTATCTATCTCTTCCTTAATCACAGGTGCTTTCCTGGTATTCATTGCTCGCAAACGTTGTCGAACAAGCTTAGCATCCAAATCAGTTTTGATTTCATGGCTGACAATGCGAGGGTCAATTCCTAGCATTTCTTCATAAGACCAACTGAACACATCTCAAAATTCTTTAAAAATCTCGGTGTACTCTCTAATCTCATCGGGGGAACAATCCGCCCCAATGTACACGTTTTCAATGTTGCTAGGAACGCAAGAAATATTGATAGTTATAGTTGGCGACAAGTTAGCCATGTTCCCTTCAACATACTTGTTAGGAGAGCCTAATGCAACCACATGCCTACCAATTTTCTCACTAAATATCGCCTTAAAGTCATCATGCTCAATCTCATCAAGCTTATGGAGGAAATAAGATCTATGATGCAAATCTCCTCAAGGTTGTTCTAACCCATACATAGCCTTGTCCGATGGAAATATGCCATCGAGGCAGTCATGTGAGTGAGATGATGACACTGCCCAAGTAGGAAATGCATAAGGATCCTCCTCTTCCGTCGGTGAAGAGGAAGGACTAGAATCTACAACTGAATCAAGATTAGCTTGATAAGCCACCATAGTTGTAGGCAACAACATGTTCGTCTCAGCAGGTATAGAAACTTCCCTCGAAGTATTCAAAGAAGGAAGAGTTCAAGGATGCTCCATATGCGAAGTGTGAAAAGGAACTGAACTCAACAATGTTGAAGCCTTACCAAGACTGGAACCGATCATAAGAACGGGTGCGACACAACTAAAAGTTCCCATTAACGAAGGATACATGCCCACCCCAATATTCTCAGTTGCCGGCTGAGAATGATTGATAACCGAGATAGAATCTCTCGACTATGCTTTCGAACTAGAGTTATAAAAGTATCTTTGATTGACCGTCACAACTTTCCCATCCAAAGGAAAACAAACAACCCAGAAGAGTGACGACGTGACCGCTTGCATATTGTAAATCCAGTTCCTACCCAGTAAAATATTATAGTCAAGGGGCACATCAACCACCTTGACCTCGATCGCAATGGTATTCCCTCCCAATTGGACCTCAAGGGAAGGAATAATGTCATGCAGCTGAAATGATGTTCCATAAAAAACAATTAACATGTTTCTTGACTTAGACAACGTAGGAGAACCCAACCCCTTCCAACACGACAAAGAAATCACGAAAGCCACAGTGCCCTCCTAAATCATTGTGCACTTGATGGTGTTCTTTAGACACTCTACATGCACCAAAAGGTACACATAGTAAGGAAAGTGAGGCTGGACTCCATGAGTTTCAAATTTGATCACAGAAGGAGAGCTTCCATCAACCACCCCAAGAGTAGACAACAAGGCTTTCCTTTCCGGAGGACAAGTATGAAAAAAATTTAATGCATACATCACACAAGGAGTCTAGCCCAAATCCTCGACGATAGAATAGTTTTGGGTGACTCAGGCATTAGAATTGTGCCCCGAACACTTCAAGACTCCTTTAGGAATGTTAGGTGGAGCTTCAGGCTTATCACTAGGTTTTTCAATATGCAAAGGGCTCTTAGGTGGAGCGGGTTCTTTTCCTAGGTCTGGTTGCGACATACCATAATATTTAGAATGAGTCAAAACATTTGTGGAATTCACCATGTTAATGCAACCATGGCCACTAGTGGTGTCCGATGGGTTTGGATTCCCACCAGAAGCACCACTAGGATCCATGGTCCTTGAGTTCATATTCTGATTTTGTGGTAAAGGATTTGTCAGCACAGCTGGGCCCTGTGCGATGAACTTCGAGGTATCTTCCATCCAAGGGCACAAGTGAGTGAGGTGCTCATCCCCACACAACTTACAAGGAAATTTGACCTTATGCTTAGGTTTCTTGTCCCCCCCAACATTGTTTTTGTTCTTGTCATTATTATCATTTTCATTCTTATTCCCCCCCTTTCGATTGTTTTTACCTTTCTTTTTATTTCGTCTAGGTTGCTGGTTACCTTTATGGTTCGACGATTGCACTGAATGTACATCTGATGTTTGGGTAGGAAGAGACGAAGTCGTAGTTTGTCCCAGCGTAAGTTGGTTAATAGACAAATTACTCATTTGGTTTGTAACCAAGTGTACGGGTTTAGCATTCACAGAGCCAACAATTCCATCAACATGTGGCCCAGGATTAAGCTTAGGGTCGAAATTGGATCTAGGTGCGTTCGGTATGATCTCATACAAGAGCCCAAATTGAGCATAAATCAAATCCAATTCTTGAGCTCTAAAGATAGTTTGCTCCTCATTTTGCACTTCGGATGTGGAAATTTTCTTTGCTATATAATGCAATAAAGACTTGAGGAACCATTCCAAAAGGAAATCTGGTGGTATAAAGGCCTTAATAAATCTCTTCCGTCTACGCCACTCTTGAATGTGATCAGATATATGTGTGGCTTTGTCCTGCCGAAATGTAGACAAGAGTTCAATACCAGCATCATAATGTATAGGTAGCTGAAAGTGATTGAGGAAGGTTATAGCTAGGTGATTGAACGATGTATAAGTACCCCCAGGAAACTCAATATACCACTTCTCTGTAGGCCCTGTAAGGGTGCATTGAAATAGTATTAAATGAACCAAATCACGATTCAAGGATTTCCAAGAGCACCAAAGGTGGAACGTCGTGATATGCTCACCAGGGTCTTCACCACTCTTACCCTCGAACTTTGGAATGTCCAAAGGAAGCTTGGCGGGAACGACCGGCCATGCCAGGTCATGAGCAACCAGATCATTTGTGAATCTCGACAAGTTAGGTAGGTTTAGTGTTGCAAGGAAAGGGAGTTTAGGTTTAGGCATTTGGTTCCAATATCCTTGATAACGTTGGTTTACATAGGGTTGATTATTATAGACACCATGGCCTTGTCCAATGGGATAGTAAACTCCTCTGATTCGACCCATGTAGGGTTTCATATTGTATTTTGGATTACCTTGAGGTTGGATTGCTACGAAGCCATAATTAGGAGACTGATAAGCGAGTTGATACCCAGACCCATAAGGTGTATAAGTTTTTCCATAAGATGTTCCATAATACTTTCCATAAGACTATTCGTAAGATGGCCTATAAGACTGTCCATAGGACTTCCCATAAGTCGGTCCATACTCAGCTGACAGATGAGGAGGAACATAGCCTTGTGACACCACGGTGTGACTAGACGCAAAATGCATATGGATAATGGTAGAACTCTGGCCCGAAGGACCACTAGAGTTAGGAAGAGGATGTGTCGTCAAAAAATAATTTGAAGGAATCCGTGTTGAAGACGATGGAATATGGGAAGGGATGTAACTCCTTCCCCCAATATTCACATGTCTAGGATCATACCCTCGAACGAGAACGATAGTGATAGGCCTTGGATGCAAGTGGGAGGAAGCCTCCACTGCAGGGATGGAAGGTGTAATTGGACTAGTGATACCAAACCTCTCTGCCTGGAAAGGAATGAAAGTGCCCCCAGACGCAACACCAGGGTCAACACTCGTTCCAACATTAGGTGTTGGATTGATCTCGGGAAGGTCTGGAATGCCATACCTTATTATGCTAGTGCTAGTGGATGCATGTTGAGTCTCACGGTTTGGACTACGTAACCAATACTGATGATTTTCATTCATGTAGCCCGAAAATTGTGAAGGATCATCAGGCGATGTCCCAGCTATAGAATAGCCGGACCCCAATGGAGTCCCATATGTGCTTGAAGGTTCATCCTCCCATACGGGATGAGGATGATGAGGGATATTCAAGATCTCAGGCTCATGACCACTCATGGTGTGTGAATCAAAGTGAGAGTTAGTCCACTTGGACTGTCTAGTTCTCTCTCCCAAAGGAGGAGGAGACATAGAAGGAATAAGTCCTTCTAAGCAAGGAGAATGGCGAAGCGCCACACCTAGATCCACAATGACTCAACAAAAAGAAAAGACTCAATCTAAGTCTGAAACCCTAAGCAAGCTAGTGTACATAGAGCACACTCCTAAAATATATACAGCCAAAAGAAAGCAAACCAAGGGGAGGATATGTGAGCTCCCGAATGCAGCAGGTATGCCTCACCTAGGAGAGGTTTGAGACTTCCATACACTACAAGTGGAGGTTTGTAACCAATTATAGTGGTCCTCGCTTCAACGCATAAAGCGACTATTTTTTTCAACCTCTCCCTGGTTAGAAAACCTACAGAATAACCTCTGCACGTACCCCCTGCGATACCTAGGTAATGCAACTAAGGTCACACCAATATAATCAATGCTCATGCAGACAATTGCAGGAGGGATCGACCGTATGGGCAGGGTAACAAATCCTGAATCCTAAAAGCACAACTAGTACCCCAAGGGTGCACTAATCAATACCTCAAAGGGCCCCAGATACGAATACAATCCTGGAAATATCTTCGAGGGTCACAAAAAAAGACCAGGGGTCATCCCAATCAGAATCACGTGCGTTTCCTCATGCTTGACTCTTGTGTAAGAGGAGCTTCCTGAGAAACACTAATTATACCAAGGATTTCTCACTCTCTCCTGGACATACACGTAATTCTTGTTGTTTAGTATTCTTGGAGAATTGACTCACAATGAACTATTCCAAGACTCTAAAACCTAATCTTGTTGGTGAACCCTATAAAATAAAAATGTGTAGTTCATTTTAATTAAGCGGTGATTTTAATGGCTGTAATTACTCAAAAGGAAATGGTCGTGCAACTAGTGATATGAAGACTCGGCAATGAAATTAAAGTGGACACCTAACAAACCATGCCAAGTGAAAATATTTGTCGAATGAAAAACAATGTATGCCACTACATGAGATGCATGTTTCTTCCTTCAAATGAGAGTGCAATCATTCCTAAATGAACACCTAACTACAATTCAGTAAGCAAAACCTAATGCAAGTACCATGCGAATGCGAGAATGCAAGGATGCATAATAATGCAAAAGCAAAATATTTTTGTATTTTTAAAAATAAATGAGATATAAAAAGCACTAACAGACTCTACAATTCTTAGACCCTGCAACCACTCAAAAACATCAGCCAAGCAATGCACCAAGACAAAATATACCTAATGTACTAATCCCAAAACAAAAATAAATAAATGAATGACAAGGACAAAACCTAATTAAAAACAAATCAAAAGGGGTCTTTGGTAAAAAACAAAGGATGTATATAGACACCAATGGTACCCAAGAAGACTCAACAATCATCAAAACTCACCCAGCAACACTCAATCCTCCATATAAAACTCAAAATCAAAGCATACGCGACTGTATGCAGTAAAGTTGCGTACATATGCGGGAATTCAAGAGAAAGCCATGTGTATACGTGACTGTAATGCAAATACTCGCGTATAGGAAGAAAAATAGGGAAAACAGATAATCCAAGACCAAATTATTCATGTAGGACACTACTGGGCAAACATACCTCCAGACCCGACACAGAAACAAAGAAATAAAGAGCAATTCAAACCCATTGAATACCCAATCCCCAAAGAAAAACAACTAGGAACCTCCCCAGTGGAGTCGCCAATTCTGTTACAAAGAGAAACTTCCTATGGCTTGGGAGTACCACAACAGATAGTATGACACTAGAAATCAATCTTTCCCAATATGCAAGAATAGTAAGCAAATCTAACACTAAGGGGTATCGAATCGTACCTTATTCCAGACGGTTGAAGTAGATCCCCGTTGAGCTTTTCCAATGCAATTGCGATTATAACTTTCTCTCAACAACAACAAACAAAGCAAGCATGATATATGTAAATGTGTTAGAACTATCCTAGCATATAATCAACCAATTATAAGCAATTAAATACATCCATGGATTCAATATTCATATTTAAAATGCACATGAATTGGACAGGAAAATATACTTCTATTAATAAATTAGAGATACAATAGTGACAAACTTTGCCGGCACTTCTGTGAACCTGAGAAACTGAGTCCTCCACCTAGGCCTCCACCACTTCAATCCTCCATATCTCCATAGCAAGCTCAAAAAGCAAAGGAAAACTTGGGAATAACACTATGTGCTCTAAGGGACAAAGGGATGTAGACTCAAGTATAAGCAAAGTTGATGCAACAATGGACTATAGTTTTCTTGCTCTTCAATTTCTCCTCCTTCAATGTATCCAAGGGGTTTCTTATATAGCACTCCAAAGAGGTAATGGAGGGTCGAATCCAAGCGTTCTCAAGACATTTGGAAGGCCAAGAGTCAAGTTATTCGGACTCAAATGAGGAAAACTCCAAAAACATTTGTCACTTTGTACACATCTCGATGTACGCGGGTTTGAGGTCAAAAGCTGCGTATACACGCGGGTATTGCTTTAAAAGTCGCTTATATGTATAAACGGGCAATTTTTGGGGATGATATTGGAACATCAAAGCATAATATAATTCCATGGGGTCCAAGGAATCTACAGAAGGATAGGGGAGGCCATAAATGTGTGATCTACCTAGTGTGGTAAAATCAACTATAACAAGAGGCTGGGAGGAGATATTTTTGAAGGAAGGAAGAACTTACCGGGAATCTATCCAATCTTTCCACAACATGACCTATTCTATTTCTTATGTTGATCTAGGTGTACTTCCAATTCTTCAAATCAATATCCAACAAGTCCAGATCTAAAATCAAATCCTCCATATTCTCACCAAATGGATGCCTGACCTTTGTTCCTTCACGTTTCTCCGGCTGCGACTTAGTGGTATTGAAGTCCCTAGCAATAATACATTAGAGGAAATTTAAACTCAAAATGGGCCTCCTAAAATGAACTAATAAAATAATAGTTATTAATTTTGGAGGAAGAAAAGAAAAAAAACTACTTTTTTGTTTGTATTTTTGACATATCTCCCCGTGTTTTTACTCAAATTTCGATCGGGAGAGCTCATTGGATGCAGAATTTAATTCCGCATCCAACGAGCTCCCCCGATCGAAATTTGAGTAAAAACACGGGGAGATATGTCAAAAATACAAACAAAAAAAAGTAGTTTTTTTTATGATACCTATCCCCAAATTTATATTAAAAAGTGTTTAAGACCTATAAGGTATTTCAAATTTAAAGCAATTTCATTGGCTAACACATGATGACATGGAATTTGTATAAAAGTTAAAAGGCCCATTTTGAGTTGAAATTTCCTCTAATGAGGCCTTTTCCTCATAGGTCATCTTTTAGTTTAGAAATATCTTCCCAAAAGATTATCTTGTCCCTATAATGCATTGTCCCATATACATTACCTACGTATAGTGAATTTAAATCATCCTTTTCCTGGATTTCTTTTAGGAGCCAATGATGGATTTCCCTAGTTGATTTTATCAAAAAATTTCTTGAAATTAAGGTGGGTATTCCCCCAGACGCTCCTCTAGAGATTATGGATTTACCTTAGCAAATTTTCCAGAAAAGACGTTAGAGTACCATACCATCCATGCACGACATTTTTGTCTCTTGGATTAGTAGTATGTACAAACTCTTGGATTTTATTACATCTTTTATTATTTCTTCTTTACTTGAGCCTCCCAAACCCCTGTAGTTCCAAGAGACGATTTTCATTGTTTCTTGAGCAATTGAGATCCTGTTCGGGATCTTCCATCCATTTTTGTCCCTACCAGGTTTTTAGGATAATAGAGAAGTTTCATTTCCTCGAGGCTTCACTGTATTCCTAGTTCTAGCTCTCTTTCTGCTTCTTGTTATCCATGGTACCTTTTCAACTTTCTTCCTCTGGTGTTCGGTTGTTGAACCACATCATGCAATTCCTGAGAACCTTGTGAAGGCGATTGTTCTGGGGAGAAACCTTGCAGTGTGACTTTATTGTGTTTTACCATATCTGCCTAGGAGCCCCCTGGTGTTGTAGACCGTTCAACTTCTTTTTCAATCCTTTCATTTCTGGGAGACGGGGGAGGAATACTAGTAGATGCATGGATCTCTTCTTCTTTTGTTTCTACTGATATGGTTTTAGAGGATAGGATTTCTCCCACTTTCGTATGCATTGCCTGAAATTGGTTATTGGTCGAAGCTTCCTTTCCTTCTTGAGGCTTATCCTTGCTTTTATTTGGCTGCAACTCACTTGATAATGGGATTGGTGGAGGCATTTTCTTCCCCTTTTTACTTGCTACCATCCTTCCTCTTGATTTTTTTTCTAGAATTTATTGAGCTGCTTTTGGGCAATTTTTGACAAAATGACCATATTCATGGCACTACTTGCACTTGAAAGGTATTTGTTTGTAATCTTCCTTTTTCATGTGCTCCCATCCATCCATGTACACGTTTACAACTTCTGGAAGGCCTTTTTCCAGATATACTTCCACGTAGATCCTCGCACCAGAGAACAAATGACCCTTTGGTTACGCTTTATCGATGTAATTTCCAAGAGATTTCCCTATTGCTTATAGAGTTTCATCATTCCAACAGTGAATGGGGAGGTGTGGGAGATGAACCCAAACCAAAACCACCGAAGGAACATCTTTTTTCTAGATCAAAAGATAAGCTCCAACGATTTAGATATAAACCACGAGGACCCATGATTTAAGGTACACTCCTAAAGATGATATCTCTATCAGCTCTGTTTTCAAACAAGAAGGTAAAAAACCCCTTTCCGTAGAAACAATGTTGTAGGCCCCAAGAGATCAAGGGCATCCAATTCTTATTTATCCACGCATCCATAGTTTTTGGTGAGGTACAAATTCCTTTACACTGACCTATCAGGCCTTTCTCACTCAAAGCAAGGGCTTTCAACCTTGAAGCTGCAAACATGGTTTGGATTTGAGGAGCGAATGCTCACTTAACAAAATTCGCATCGCTGGAATCTGGAGCAGACAGAGGTGGGGGAGGTGTGGAAGCCACCAAAGCCCTAAAGGCTTCATTTAAAATATGTCGACGTTCCTCCGGAATCAGATTTGGAGGAGGATCCATTCGACAAGCTTTCCTCGAAAAGGGATAAGAGCACCAAACCCTAGCTTAGTAGTTATCGTACTCGATCATTGACACAATTCTTAGTTTCAATTCAAAATATGTCAGGATTTCACAGAACTTGGAGATGAGCATTTTCCTACTGCTAAATTCGAGTCCGAGCCTGTGTTGTGTGCTCACCTTCGAACTATAAGGGCTTGTTGTTCTTCTTTCATACATTAATTATATTTTTCTATTTTCCAATAATATAGATGTTTTCACAAGCAGCTTAATTAGCCAACATTTATGTGAATGTTATGAAATCAAAATGGCTGTTGATAAAACTAAGATTATAAATATTTAATATAATAAAATAATTTGTCATACAATTTATATGGTGGTATCATCTTTGAGGAGGTTCAATATTGCAAATACTTAGGCATAGATTTCCATTTTCATGTAAATTAAAACTGCAATGCCAAGAAGAGAATCATTGGTAGTTGAAATGTTATTATGGTCTTGAAAATAAATATAGAAATGCCAAAAATTGAGATTGGGATAAGAAAAATCATTTTTTAACAATTTAGTTATCATAGTTATTTGATATAGCTGTAAACTTTGCATATGCAACATATGTCAAGATTGAGAAATAAATTTAGCAAATCCAAAAAATGTTTTAACAACTTTTCATTTTGAAATTAAGTGTGAAAGTCCTTACCCCATTCTCTTGATTGATGCTAGTTGTAGTTTTCAAGAGTATAAATCCATGATTATATATATATATAAATGGTTGAAGTTGAGAAAATATAGTCTTCTTGGTATTAATTTTTAGTATTAACATTAAACACCACAAGATCAACAAAAGTCGGGATAAAGATTCCAAAGTTTATCTTAAATATTGGATTATAAGAGAAGATGACAAAATTAATAATATTGATAATATAAAATATAAGTTTAATATTAATATTGGAATGATAATGGAATCATTGAATTATAAGAGAAGATGATAATATGGATAATATAAAATTTCACATCCCTACTAAATATTAATATTGGAATGATGATAGAATCATTAATTAGAAGAAGTTTAAATACTACAAAGATCTTATCAAATCCTATTTTTTTCAATAGTGTGGATTTAAAAACAAAATGATTTTGATCAAATAAGGACTAAAGTAGCTGCCCACGAGAGTGTGGCCTAGTGATAACCAAGAAGGTTATACGACATGTATTATTGTGAAGAATCAAGTTTAAACCGCCCAAGTGCAATCCCTAAATGTTTTCAATGGCATATAAACACCCCTCATAGCATGACACCATAACCAAGTACGTAGATTCTTTAAAAAAATATTTAAAAAAAAAGAAAAACGACTAAAACGCATAATTTCCATAGTGAAATTACTCATTGGATTAACCTGAAAACACATTAAGATGATAAAATTTGTGATAAAAGAAAGATTAAGAATGAAAAACATTTCCTTTTTACGTCCCTTTCCCATAATAGTATAAGATGTAATTTGCAAAATTTTATAGTGATCTGGTTACCTTTGGTTCCACCATGTCTAATTATAAAAATTACATTTTGAAAAATATTGAGTCGTATTCCTTTTATTTGTCAAATAAACCTTGTTGGTTTTAGAGGATGATAAAAATCATCATCATTATTAATAAATAGTAAATATAAATGTTAAAATGTCTATATTAAGAATATCATCATATTGGGCCCTTTGAACCATGAAATTAAATTCCAAATATCATCAGGCTAAGATATTGAGAATAAATCTAAGGGAGCTTAAGCACATATTACCATATGATTTTTTTTAGCTCCCCAAGAGATAGAGAATATAATTAGATAACGATCAAATATGGTAAGCTCTTCTATGACATAGGGAGGTCATGTTCTGCTACATTCAAAGAAAATTAATTTTTATTTTGAAATAATGTCTTGATCAAGATGCTTTAACACTTTTTATCACCTTTCTAGTTGGGAAAGAACCATTTATTTAGGGTTCTATTTTTTGGTCTCTATTAAGAGTCGTATATTTATAGAGTTGGTAGAGAGTTTATACTTGGGCTTCGATTTCAAGCCCTGAAGCCCTCAAATCCCATGAGAAGGTGGGTTGAGAATACCCACAAGGGTCTTTACCCATTAATAATGTCATAATATTTTTTATAGCTAGGATAGGGTCAATCATCATAATTAACTTGGCCTTTGAGATTAAGGAGCTTTTCCCTTTTTGACAAATTTCACTCCACTTTTATTCTTCATGTAAGGTGAGGTTTTTTAGCCTTAACTTATGCATTCTTAGTATCTTGACATTCTGCAATTTTAGTTTTGTCTATTAAGGGGTATTATTTCATCCAACAGTCCAAAATTTGACTCTTAAAGTACACTTTTAGGAGGTTGATATAAATGGTTGATGACACAACATGTTTCCTCCCAACTAGATATACACAAATTCCTTAAGGTCCTTAGACAAAATGATTCTAAGGAAAACCCTCTTTTAATGTTGCAAGTAGAACTCAAACGAAACATGACAATATAACTAAGTGATTATTCTTCTACAAAAATACTTATTAAGTAAAAAAATTCCGATCAAGTAAAAAAACTTGCATTTGAAACCCTAGGCAACCTCCCCAAGTTCCTCTTCTTGCTTGAATTTTTTTACTGTTGTAAATTTTTGCTTAAGAGTTTATTTGTTCCTCTAATGCTTGATGAATACTAGTTAACATTTTTTAATGCTCTCTAAACCTCCAATGTTTCACACCAAAAGCATATTTTTTAATTTATTAAGCATACTCGGCCTCATCAAAATCGACATCTTCATTTTAGTGTTAGACGCCATATAAAATTGGGTTTAAAATGTTTTTCACATGCAAAATATGTTGTAATTTCCACTAAAGGCCCAATACCTCCAATATTGTTATACTCTTAAGACAATACTTTGGCATCCTCAAACATATTCGACCCTCCTTCATTTTCTTTGCATATTTGTTTGAGGGTTTTACTGTATTGCAAAGTCAAAATTAACTTGTGTGTATGCCCTCATAGGCCTAACGATTTGGATCACTCTTATTTTGTGGATACTTCAAGAATATCTCTGACACCATTAAGCCTATTCACCCTTCCCCTCATTGGCATTTTTTCATTTCATAACATATTGTTTTGAGGATTGTAAAATTTTGAGAAGAGATTGCATGTTGTGTAGTCATCCTATGTGACATCCTAAAAGTTCCCCCCTAGACATATTGGATGGTTCAGTTAAGTCATAGGTTTGAACCTATGAATGATGCAAGGCATCATAAACTATGATACTTTATGAAAAGTGGGATCGTGTTTTAATATTTTTGGCAACTTGATATGGGGAAACTAGTGTTAAAAGGGGACTAAGATTATTAGGGGTCTAGTACTTATGAGAGTAATAAAAGTTTAAAAAGAGAAAACATAAATACGATATTTAATAATTAATAATTTATATAATTGTGAGAAAATGAAAAGGCACACCCTAACTACTTCTTGATTCAAGAAACTTCTTTTTATTAGGGACTGATTATTCATTGAGACCATTAAGCTATCTTCATCATTCTGATGGAAAACAAATCTATTCTATGAATCTTTTGAATTTCCTCTCTAATCATAACCTTATGAACCTAAAAAAGAGAGAGCAAGCCGTCCTTTAAAATATTCTAAGAAGATAAGAACATAAGGTAGACGGAGGAGCTTGCAAAGGAAGAGCTACCTTTTTCCCCCAAAAGGTCTGGCCTATATTTCCATCTGAGTACTCAGAGCTAGTTTATTCCAGTGGTGTGGCCTAGAAAGAGAGAATTCTTGAAAGAGGAAGCTTATGCAAAAAAGGGAATCCAAAATGCCGAGTAAAGGGAACCTGATGGCAGCATCTGCTTAAAGGCTAGAGTTTCACAACAAATAACCCTAAGTCTAGTCTTCTAGTAGGATTGATATCTGCAAAGGTTGAAGGATATTGAACAGTTGCAGATATCTATGGTAGGCTGGAACTATGTATTCCCATATCAAGTTGCCTGAAGGTTTTCAAATAAGTTTTTTAAGCTACTGCTATTACTTTCTTGCTTATGAGTTAATTTTACTTCTTTAGCATGTCTTCCTTTACATTCCATATTAAGATTTTAGGCTAGAAAGAAAATTGTTTATTATATTCAGTCTGGTTAAATGCTTGATAATATGCAATCTGTCTAAGATTGAAAGAAAGGTTTTTAAATTTCCTAGGCTAAATTACTTTTAGGGTTTGATAATTATTTATTCTTAAGTTTTTAATTATTTGAGTAAAATTCTAGATATTCTATTTTAAAGAAGTAATTAGGATCTAATAATTTTTTATTTATTCAAGTTCTTGTTATCTGAGTAATTTACTAATCATTTTAATGTAATAGAGTGATTAGGGTTTGTTACTCATCCTTTATTTAATGTTAAAAATTATTTGAATAATTTCTGAATATTTGAATATATATATATATATATATATAAAGTTGTTAGGATTTATACTATTATGTTCCAAATGTCTTGAAAATATATTATTTTTAAGGTCACCGCTAAGCGAGACACCAATTTGGTGTATGAGACCCCCTTGTTTGTGGGAGAAGGGACCCCCTCTACACAATGATTTAACTACTAAAGTCTACAGAGATGTACATACACTAACTCCCTCTGGATTTGAACCTATGACCTCCTAAGAAGAAACATATGTTATATATATATATATATATCCGATCAATCGGAATTAGTAAAGTATAGGTAAGAAATTGCTATAGCGGCAACACTTAAGAAAATGTGAGGACTAAACCCTAAAACCTAAGGAAATAATAATGAATTCATTCTAAGACAATAAACATAAAGCAAATATAAACATTAACTCTGCATAGACAGAGAAAACATGCATAAACATTACAGTAAATAAAGACCCGAATAGTAATAATACCGCCTAAATCCATCTATAAGTTATATTGGATAAATAATGAAATTAAATTAAATCCCTTACGGGATCTCCCAAAACACAAACAACAATTAGATAGTTAAATTAATAAACAAAGAATGGATTCACGTGAACCTCGAATTCTTATACAATCCCCAGATCATATATTATACCAAAACGCTAAATAACCAGTGTAGAAATATTCATATCAACATATAAATACACCCTGTTTGATCCAATCAATACAAGTCCACAGGACTGAAACAACATACATCGCATAAGCATCAAACTAGTAGTGGATGCCCAATAATGAAACTATAGAACCATTAAAATACATTACGCATAATAATAAACAAGTCAACGAATTTCAATCATGACGCATCCACGGTAGGTTAGAAAAACCCTAAAAACTCTTAAGCAGTATAAGTAATACAGACATAATCATAAATACCATAAAATATAACACATCCAAAACCCTGTAGCAAGGAGAATGAGGATTGAGAAATCCATCTACGTTTTCATCCGTTCAAGATATTAAACATAAAAATATCTAAGTAGTAAATCCATGCAACCGAAGGATTCATACAAAATAAATAACATTTAAACCCCTGGACATCATCAATCCATAAGAGGGTTGACAGACACCCAAAGAAGTAACAAAATCACCATACATGCAACCGAAGTTGTGAAACCCCAAATTGTTGCAGAGACCAAGCATAAAATCTAACGAAGGCACATCTTCTCTTGCCCTCGCCTAAACCCTTGGAATGAGACCGGTTATTGATGGCTTACCAGAGAAGCGTAGCTGCCACCAAGGCCTCGTTTAAAGAGATGACCCTGCAAACATAAATAAAAACCAAGAGTTAGAATCAAGCCGAGATAAATCACTACGAAAAATGAAAGCAAGTGCACATAGAAAATTGTCTACGACTTACCTCAGCACTGTCGAGCCAGAGCCGTGATGGGTTTCGATCACCCATGCTGAGCAACTACACCCACACACTTACAGGAAAAGATAATCAACACTGACAGTCTAGCTACACAAAAAATAATGAAATAACCACGATACAATATTTCCACATTCACTAAACTTAGAGCAATACAAGTGGTATCAAGCCTAGGTGGACCACACTCATGCAAAACAAGAGATAACCAACAAGTAACGAATATGCAAAAACCCTAGTAGAGTCGAGCTTTCCCAGGGAAGAGCCATGAAGAAACTACACAATGAAGAATATAGAACCCTCGAGATAGAAAAAGGAAAATATTGGTTGCTGCAACTGAGGCAAGTACCACTTTTAATGTTGAGCAGAGAGAAAAGCTATCCTGCATGAGTAGTACGTGCTTCTATGACTAGAAAAATTCGTAAACATCACATGGACCATAGTCAATGCGGAGGAGAATGACAAATACCATAAATAAAACAATGTTTGCCAACCTTCGAACCGATATATCATAAGATTTCATATATAACATTCATTTATGCCATAGTTTATATAAGTATACCAACGCAAGGCTAAGGTCTTCACCAGCGCGATGTTAGGACTTGAACCATAGTATTAACCCTTTAATAAAGTGTTGACCAAGGTCTCTTTGGAGTATAATTTCTAAAACTTTTCCTATTGTTATAACTAGATCTTTTTCTTAGTTTATTTGTTCTTTTTGTCCTAATTTTCAACCGTTAGTTTTAAATGATTTTACATCTTATGTTGATTTTAAGAACTTTTGACAATCAGTAATTTTTGTTGGATTTAATGCTTTTAATGGTTGAATTATTTCATTAATTTAGTTTTAAGGCTTGTCGTTTGGGCTTATTAGCTAATATGTATATCTTTCAGCTTTCAAAAACTTATGATAAAAATTTATTCCAAGTTTGATTTATAATCTAAGCCTCATTTTTTAGTTCTTTGTCAAATATTTTCATGAGGAGATTCTTGTAGCAGCTCTGTTTTTCTTGTTTTTGTCATTATCATTGGGAGCAGATTACGAGGTGATGGAAATGAATTCTGAAAAACCAAAAGAGGTTTTTGTCCACAACAGACTCATTCACAAAAACCTCTCTCAATTTTTCAACATCTATTATCGTTTGAGAGATTTGATTTCATCTTTGTGGCCTATTTTCAGGGTTTGAATTATTTAATAATTTCTTGTTTTAGTCACAAATTTACAGCACGTATTCCTATCAATTGAAGGGGAATTTTTTTTAAAAAAAAAGAGGTTTTTGTTCATAATAGAATCATTTAAAAAAACCTCTCTCATTGTTTGCACAGGTGTCCCGGATCGATATATATGAAGGCGTCTTTGAGACCCAAATTTTCAGAAATTCGCCAAATTTTCCCAAATCCGATTTGCTATTTTTGGGTTTGTCTTTAAATATTTTGAGCTATCATGTAACTAATTGATGTAACTGTTTCAAATTTCGACCTAGATGGTAGTTATGGAACTACTTTACCTTTGTAATGATAAAATGAAGACAAACATACAGTTTTGGGGTTGGATTTTTCACTAAAGGAGAGGCTTTTGGAGCTTTGATTTCTCAAGCTAGCATTTATAACTCTTGTGTAAGTGGATGATTGTTATTGATTATATATAAACTGATAAGCCCTTTTACCTGTCATGCTTTTTCATTTATGATCTGGTTGATTGCTTAGTCTACAATTTCGTTTCTTGTTTAAAGGTTTATTCATGTAAATGCTTGTAGCCTGTGGATGGAATTAGTATTTTATGTGTAATGTTTATGGCTTATTGGGATGTGTTTGATCCCCATTTTATCGAATTTCCATGATTCAGTTCTGTATTAGCGTGTGGATGTTTATTTCCTCCTTGTTGATGAAGTTTTTAAAACCAAAACCCTAAAATCCAATTTTATTCTATTTCATTTTGAGATTGTGTTAGCTTGTTCTTGTGGTAATCTAGGAACAGTTTCTATCAATAACATCTTTGGTGCCATTGCCGGGGACAAAGCTGAAGTATATATTCCTTGGGATATCATTATTCATTTGATTTTGAGAGGTGAACAAAGTCAGAAAATCTTTTAGACTACAATTTTTCACCAGTGACTCCACGATTAAAGATTCCACTGCAAGGAGAATTTTGTTGACAGAAAAATGAAGCCAAATGGAAAGACTAGGTATCAACTTGTTACTTTCCTCCATGAGGTTTTGTTCTTATTCATCAGTTCTTTCCTGTCTTTCCCATGGCATGTCAAAATAATTATTTTTTGTTTTGTCTATTCCGATGATCATAAACCTTCAGGTACATATCCCTCTTTGGAAGAAGAAAGTCTGCATTCTTCTTGTTTTATTGATGTTGATCATATTCCTTCATTTGAAATACATGTACAACATGATATACATATACCCATATCTCTTGAACCTGGTTATTCTGGTCATCTTGTAGAGAATAAAGCTGATCTATTACTTTCTACCATCACTGCTGAAACTTGTGAACAGCTTGTTGAACCTCATTTTCAACTCACATATTTTCAGTCTCGACTCAGACAGAAGATGTTTAAACCTCTTAGGATGCCATCTCTCTTACATCTTTACCCTTCCTACTTTGTTGAATATCTTCCCCATTTTACTGGAAAAGACCATATTACAGCAAAGAAACATTTATGATCTTTTCATAATTTCATTGATAATTTTGAAATCATGCATGAGGATGTTGTCATGAGCTTATTTTCGAAATCCTTTGCTGGCGATGTTGGGTTTTGGTTCCAAAATTTAAAAGCTAATTCAATTGGATCGTGGGAAGAGTTACATGATGTCTTTTTGAAGTACTGGGGTAAGAATAAATCATATGATCAATTTCTTTCCGAATTTTATAGTTTGAAAAGGGACAATGATGAGCCAATTACTAAATTTAATTGGAGGTTTCAAAGTTTTTATATCATTATGCCTACGGAGATCAAACCTTCGAAAAAAATTGCTATGGTATATTATGTTATGGCTCAACATTCAGATCTTGTCTTTTTCCTGTTAGAAAGGAAATCGTCATCTTTAAGACAATTGTTTGAGGATGCAAAAGGAGTGGAGGAGAACATCCAAGCTTGCAAAATGCTTCGAGATCAGGCTCATGTTGAAGATATACAAGCTTATGAACAGGAAGAAGAACGTAGGTATCATTCAGATTTAAGACAATTTTCTTCATCATTTTCAGATTTTCATATGAACAAGGATATAAATGACGCTTGTGTTGATTCTTCATATCAGTTTGCTGAATTTTTCGATGATAATATACTTTCAATGGATTATAGTAGAAATTTCCTAGTTCCTGCTATGAGATTATCATGTTATGAAAAAGAAGTTGCTGCTCTTCAACCTCTTACTATTAATATAAGAAATAAGATGCCATTCTTGACTTATGGTCATTTTCAAAATTATATTTGTTCAAGTTTTGATCAAAAGTTTTATTTAAAGGTCGAGAAGCAGTTTGAAGAGCCCTTGGTTTCCATTCTTGAGCCAAAGTTTAAAAAGAACATTAATGGAGAGGAAGAGAATGCTTCACTTTATGATGAATATAATGAAGACATTGAAGATTTAAATCAAAAATTTCATGATCACGTGGCTTCTTGGATGGAGTTGTATTTTTCAAAGGTTTCTAATGCTCTAGATTTTGGCATACTTCCTATTTCCAGTCATAAGTATCAGCTGCCTATAGACTCTTTATTGCATTTATCACATCTTTTGTGGGTTTTATCAAACAGTAGCATGCATGGAATTATGATTCTCAGTCAAATGGTTTCTTGGCTTCACTGCAAGTATGATTACACTTGATTGGGTTGTTTCCTCCGATTAGAAGTAGGAGTAAATAGTATAATAAGCTCACTATACAAGCATGCAAATTCTTTTCAGTATGTTGGTTTGTAATAGTATTTTGTCATTTCAAAGGTATGTGTTCAGAGTTTGAGAAAGTTGCAGAGATTTGGTAAATGACTCCATCACCCAAATAATAAGGCACAAGGTGTACAGGTTCTTGAAGCCTCACAAGGAGGACTTCATCCCGCAGCAAGAGCTAGATGTTATAACTAGATCTTGTTCTTAGTTTATGTGTTCTTTTTTTCCTAATTTTCAACCGTTGGTTTAAAATGATTTTACATTTTATGTTGATTTTAAGAACTTTTGACAATCAGTAATTTTTGTTGGATTTAATGCTTTTAATGGTTGAATTATTTCATTAATTTAGTTTTAAGGTTTGTTTTTTGGGATTATTAGTTAATATGTATATCTTTAAGCTTTCAAAAACTTATAATAAAAGTTTATTCCAAGTTTGATTTATAATCTAACCATCATTTTTTAGTCCTTTGTCAAATATTTTCATGAGGAGATTCCTGTAGCAGCTTTGTTTTTCCTGTTTTTGTCATTATCATTCGGAGTAGATTACGAGATTATGGAAACGAATTCTGGAAAAACAAAAGAATTTTTTTTCCACAACAGACTCATTCACAAAAAACTCTCTTAGTTTTGCAAAATATGTTATCGTTTGAGAGATTCGAATTCATCTTTGTGGCATATTTTTAGGGTTTGAATTATTTAATAATTTCATGTTTTAGTCACAAATTTCCAGCACGTATTCCGATCAATTGAAGGGGAATTTTTAAAAACCAAGAGGGGTGTTTGTTCATAATAAACTCATTTAAAAAAACCTCTCTCAGTGTTTGCACAGGTGTCCCGAATTGAGAGATATTAAGGTATCTTTGAGACCCAAATTTTCAGAAATTCGCCAAAGTTCCCCAAATCCGATTTGCTATTTTTGGGTTAATTGTCTTTAAATATTTTGAGTTATCATGTAACTAATTGATGTAACTATTTCAAATTTCAACCTAGAAGGTAGTTATGGAACTACTTTACCTTTGTAATGATAAAAGGATGACAAACATACAATTTTGGGGTTGGATTTTTCACTAAAGGAGAGGCTTTTGGAGCTTTGATTTCTCAAGCTAGCATTTATAACTCTTATGTAAGTGGATGAATGTTATTGATTATATATAAACTGATAAACCCTTTTACCTATCATTCTTTTTCATTTCTGATCTGGTTGATTGCTCAGTCTACAATTTCATTTCCTGTTTAAAGGTTTATTCATGTAAATGTTTGTAGCCTGTGGATGGAATTAGTATTTCATGTGTAATGTTTATAGCTTATTGGGATGTGTTTGATCCCCAGTTTATCCAAATTGCATGATTTATTTCTGTATTAGCGTGTGGATGTTTATTTCCTCCTTGCTGATGAAGTTTTTAAAACCAAAACCCTAAAATCCAATTTTATTCTATTTCATTTTGAGATTGTGTTAGGTTATTCTTGTGGTAGTCTAGGAACAATTTCTAGCACTAACACCTATGATAATAATCAACAAATAAATTCCATGCACTAATGTAATCATATTCCCCACCAAGAAGATTTTATCCAGGACTTCCTTCGTTTCACTTGAAAGGGAACAACAATTATGTATTAGCAATGTTGCTAAGTAAGCCAACAATACCGAGAACAAATGACATGGGATTAAATATAAAATAATATTGCGCTAATTAATCCCTAACAATAAATTAACATTGATCATAACAATTAAGCATCATGTTACCACGTCAAACATGCAACCTCCAGTTGAGAAGGGAAAAGATTGCAAGTATAAGTATAATGGTAGAAAGAGAAGGCCAGTGAATCCAATCACACAAACACCTTAAGTTCACCTTTATTCTACTAATCCATTATTAACGTTTAGCGTTAAAAAATATTCCAAAATAGATAATAGGTGGTTATACATCTTCAACGATATTTTAAAAAAAAGGTATGAGAATTTTGAGACGTTACATCCTAATAGTGCTAAATGAGCCCGATTTCTCATTTAAAATGTGTGATCAGAGTTGCAAATAATTTTGACACTAACAAGATCCCTCAAAGGCCCTATTCGTCCTCCTCTTTGCGACACTATAACATTACTTTTTATGAGATTCATTGACAATTAATATTTCAATGGTGTGTCTCTTTCTTGTTGATTTCCTTTTAACTAACTAAAGTTTCCCCTTTCATTGTTTGTCAACTGGGTGCAAATCTCATGATTTAAGGAGTAAAACAAACCCTTAAAATTGGCATTATAATATTTGTTCATTGGGGATCTAATACTCTGTTTTGAAATAATTGAAGTAAGAATTCCTAACATTTTCACATAAACAAGGTTAACAAGTCTTAACGGTAGCTAATTTTATATATTATTATTTATACATTGCATATATGAGAGTTTACTTTTCTCTGTTTGTGCCATTAGTCTTCTTGTAGATCTGGTTGTCAAAATCAAGTATTCTCTAGTGTCAAACAATGACTTAACACATGCATAATAACTTCATTTTCTAAGAGAGTTAATTCTATGTTTCATCTTGTGAAAGGATCAGTCTTCACACATTATCCTACATGATTTTAATTATGTTGGTTTGTATTGGAAAGAACCCCTACATTGTAGCCCAACTTATACTTATAATCTTGAATCTCTAATCTATTGTCTTGCAAATACTTCATTTATCTCAAGTATTTTTTGTCATGACTTTATCTTGAACGTTGTAAGGTTATAGGGGTTGATTTTAATCTATTTGTGTTTGCCTTCAATAAAGTCAATGGTAATTTAGTATTCAAGGTGGTCTCCCATCTAAACTTGTGCAATCTTAAATTTCAAATCCAAAACACTCTATTGGTTCCCATGTTGTAACAGGTCTGAGAAGCCTCCTCCATTTACTTGTGCTCATAGCCCTTACAAATCTTTTCATATCATAGAAAATTAAAAATAAATCTAGATAGGTTACATAGTAAGTTTACATAAGGATCAAGTCCGTTTTCATTGTAAATATTTCCCCCATCGCAACTTGTTTATCTCCTTTGGGAAACACTTGGTTCATATTTCATTGATTTAGTGAAGACTAGTTTTGGAATCTAGTATAGTAAAATTTGAATTACAAGCTCTTTCATTTGTTGGGGTTCTCATTGGTAATTCTTACTTGAGTATAAGTAGTGAAGGGATAATAATTTTCACTTGGATATGTTTTAAGAAGAGTACACTATTGACTCATTACAAGTATGTTTTTTCATTTCAGCATCACATAATGCTTTGGTGGGTTGACTTCAAAGACATCTACTATTTGATGGTGTGCATGGTATACTGCAAATATATTGCTCCTCGAGTATCTAACTCTAAATTATAAAGTGTAACTCTTCATCATTTGAGAGTAAATTTTTCCATTTCTTATGTCATTAGGTAAGGATCAAGTTGCATTTGGGGATTCATATATTTCATTGGAGATATACATACTATACAAGATCTTCTAAGTCACCCATCACACAAATGTTGGAGTGACTTTAATCATTGGCTTGGTGTTTCCTTGGGATTTTTTATTTTGCTTGGGAAAGGATCCTTGTGCAATTATAATAACTCTCTTTTAATGTTTCAAGTAGAATTCAACCCAAAAAGGGGAATACAACTAAGTGATTTCTTCTACAAAAAATTACTTGAATATTTAAGTTGGTATGACTAAGGTATTTCATCAGATCCCGAGTCGACAAGTAATTGCTTTGTGGAGCTAACATTATTCCTTGAAAGTGATTTAAAACAAGCCATAGTCAAGTAGTGTGTGGATGATATTTCTAGGCCTCTTTCATTTAGGTATTACTTACAAATATTCGAGGGATATGGCCTACAAAATTCCCTAAGCACCATATCATGTACTACCTTCAAGATGAACTTTGGTGAAGGATTTTGTGGATCCTTTAGTGGAACCATGACTACCAACACTTCCTTCTTATATAGTAATTTCTTACAAAGTACCCAAAATAGTTATATTAGGGGGTAGGGTGGTTTCTATGAATGACCCTTACACAAAATATGTTGGACTAAGAGAGTCGAGATTCTAGTCAATGCAATAGCCACACTATCAAGGAAAAATAGTTCAAAAGGATGGTGAATAGATTTAACAAATACAACACCAAAAGAAATAAACCTTTTTACACCAAGCTCTAAACCCCTAGCAGAGCCTCATGCTCACTTTTTTTAATCTATTTAACATTTCCTCGCAAGATCATCCTTTTGTCAATGAGGAGCTTATTTTTCCACCAAATTTAGGATGTTACAATGTGTTGATATTTGTCATATAAATTCTATATACACCATGCTATTTAGGAGGTAGAGTAGTGTTATATATGGAAAAAGAGTAATCGTTATTGTGAGCTTGAGAGAGAAAGAAAAATGATTTCAATATTTATTGCTATCATATGTTGAACCTTGATCTTTATGATCTATTATATTTCTTAAATCCTCCTAGTAGGAGGTTTGGCATTGTGATTCTTTGATGAATATGTTTTTTTTTAATCTTAGCATAATCCTTACCAAGCTTATAGCTTGTTTGGGAATTGTGTTCCAAATTTGTATCCTGGACATCAAGGGTTCCTTGTGCAGTAAGAGGCTTTATAGTGGAATGAGAAATACAGTTTCACTTCTAAAAACATGGAAACACCTATATGTTAATTAAGTGACATTATAAGGTGATTCATGAATCTCCATTAGTTGTATCAGTGTTATTATTCATGTTGGTTGCTACTATGCTATTGTATTTCCTAGTGAAGCATGACTAGGAGAAAAATCTTTGTATGAAATTACTATGGATTTTGAAAAGCTCCTTCTTGAAAATATTTGCAATGGAATTTGTTTTATATGTGGATTTAAATGGTATAAAGTGTGATACGTTTGATCATTTATACACCACAACCATGATGGAATCACGTTTCCTAACAGTCATTGGAAAACCTGTAGTAAAGTCCATGGAAATCACTTCCAATTTCCATTATGAAATTGGAAAAGGTTGTAACAAACCTACTGGGTGTTGATGTTCAACCTTTACTTGCTGACATTTCATACACTTAGAAATATACTCAACAATTTCCTTTTTCATTACCGACCAAAAATATTGCTTCATCACTGTAGCGATTGTTTTATGGTATCTTGGGTGACCAGAATATGGCATTATGGATTTCATCCATAACAATTCTTCTCAAATATTCCACATTTGGAATATAAATTTTGTTTTTGTAAATAAGAAGTATGTCACCTTCCAAATGGTAACCTTCATACCTCTTTTCTAAATTATGTTGTTGTAATTTGTCTTTATTTGGACATATTGTTCATGTTCAACAATACTCTTAACAATCAATTTCCTCAAATCTAGTTGGAAGCTACTAACGGTTTCCACATGCATTGAATGTACTTTTCTACTAAGTGGATTAGCCACTTTGTTTTCCTTACCTTTTATGTGTTTGATCTCAAAATCAAATTCGCACAAAATTTGCAGCCATTTAGCTCGCCTAACATTTAATGTTGGACGCTCAAACAAATATTTCAAACCACAATGGTATGTCCTTAGCTCAATTTTCTACCCATTAAATATGCCTCCACACTTTCAAAGTGTGCACTATGGTTGCAAACTCTAAGTTACGAGTAGCATAGTTCTTCTCATGCTCTTTCAATTTCCTTGACTCATAACAGACCACATCGTTATCTTCCATAAGAACTCCTCCAAGTACCTGATTGCATGCATCTATACACACCATCAAATATTTTCATGTGTTTATAATTTTCAAAATTGGAGCACTTGTGAGAAGCTTCTTCAATAATCGTAATCTTTCTTCACATTTTGGTGTCCATTCAAACTTTATCCCCTTCTTTTGCAAAGAAGTGATTGGGTGATCAACTTTAGATAATCCTTCAATGAACCTCCTCTAGTAACCAATGAGACCCATAAAATACCTCACATATGTCACATTCCTTGGAGTTGGGAAATTCATGATGGCTTCAATCTTCTTGGGGTCCACTGATATTCCTTCCTCCGAAATAATGTGACCCAAATAATGAATCTTATTTTTATAAATTCCACATTTGCTTAGATTTACATACAACTTATGCTCCCTTAGCAATTGAAAATCCATTCTCAAATGTTCTTCATTATCCTCTTCATTCTTAGAATAGATAAGAATAACATCTAGGAAAACAAGAACAAACTTGTCCAAATACCTGTTGAAAACACTATTAATGAGACACATGAATGTAGTTGGTACATTGGTGAGACCAAATGGAACCAACACAAACTCATGGTGCCCATACCTTGTTATTAAGGTTTTCTTGTGAATATATTCTTCCTTGATTCTCACTTTGTGGTAACCACAACTCAAGTCAATCTTTGAAAATACCTTTGCACCTCTCATTTGATAAAAAAATATCATCAATTCGAGGCAAGGAGTACTTGTTATTCATTGTAACGTTGTTCAATTGTCTATAATCAATGAATAACCTGAGTGTTCCATCTTTATTCTTCACAAACATGACGAGTTCTCCCCATGGAGACACACTTTGACGAATGTAATTCTTTTCTAGCAATTCTTGCAATTGCATTTTCAACTCTAATAATTTTGGTGTACTCATCATGTAATGTGTTTTGGAAACTAGTTTATCTCTTGGCAGAAGATCGATTATAAATCGATGTCCCTCTTTGGAGGAAGTCCTGCAACTTCATCGGAAATACATCCTTGAAATCTTGTAGCACACAATGATCCTCCAACTTAGGAATTTCATTACATGTTTTCTACAAAACATGGGATGCCTACAATTGGAAACCTTTCCTACATAATTTCTTCAACTACATGGCTAAAATATAACTAACATAAATTTCCTTTGGGAATCCCTTAACAACCCTTGGGTTTCCTTCTTCATTAATGCATTCAAAATTCTTGCTATAGAAATAAAGTTTAGCTCTATGGGCTTCAAACCAGTCCATTCCAATGAGAATATCATAGGAACCAAGTGGAAAAACAATCAAATTTTCAAAAGTGGATAGTCCACCCATTTCCAATGGAAAATTTTCTACCATTTCACTAACCTTCCTATTGGTTCATGTGGCTAGTTAGACCAACCATGATTTACTATGCTTTGATTTCTTAAAAGCACAAATATCAACAATTTTGGGATTAATATAAATATGAGTAGAACCAGGGTCAATCAAAATAGAAATAGATTTCTTAGAAATCTTACCTTCAACTTCAACCATAGTTGACTGATGGTCTTCTTGGAAATCCTCTAGTGTTGCATAGATCCTAGGGACAACCCTTGCCACTTGACCCACATTTTCAGCTCCTTGGATGTTGTAAACTTGATTTTCATTTTGATGTGTGTAGTTCCTAAGCATATGGTCCTCTCCACATCCCCAACATTGAAGTGTCTCTCTTTTCTCTCTTATCTTATCTCCTATCATTCTAGTTGGTTTAGTCACAACTTGTGGTGGATACCTTGGATGATTTCTAAATTGAGGAGGCTTGAACCCCTTCTTCCTTTAGTCAAAATTCTCATTTTTTTGTCCTTCCATGCCTTATGGAATTCTGGTTTCTTTTATGATATCCTTTCTTCTAGCCTCATCTAGAGTTATAGGTTCATCAAACAATTATGTATTTATATGACTGTGGCGGTCCACTTAGAAATCCTTGAATTTTGACTTTGTCATCCGTGATTTACTTTACATATCTCAGCAACTCCAAGAATTTATTTGCATATTCTTCCATAGTCATTTGTCCAAATTTTAGCTCATGGAACTCTTTGATTTTTCCATCATAGTACCTATTGGAGAAGTACTTTTCCTTGAAGTATTTATTGAACTGCATCCACACAATATTTCTTTCATTGATCCTCTTCACTTGCCTAAGGTAATCCTACCATATGGATGCTCTTCCATTCAAATTGAATATAACTACTCTTGCATTCATATTTCCTGAGTAGTCTTGGACTTGGAAATACTTCCTTATCCCAAGAGTCCAATCCTCGAATTCTTGACCTAATTTCACCTCACCATCAAAAGTAGGAGGTTTGGCCATCTTAAATTCTCCATGAGAGTTGTTCTTGGAATACTTATTCCTCTTCTTCATTTGAGATGAATAGCTTGATCCTTCAGTGGAATCCTTAGATTCAGAGAACTCACCAAAAGAGAATTCTAGAGTGTATGACCTACCTTTATAAATCCTTCTCGAAATATGGGACCTCTTGTGAGAATGTCTCCTTAAGATACCTCACTCTTTTCTTGATTTTTTGAATTATTCCCAAGGTTAATATTCCTTTGAATTTCTTTCAAACATTGGAGCATGGATACATTTAGTTTATTTTGTTCTTATTGAGCTCTAAGCAGCCTCTCGTTGTCTTCTCTACAACTCTCTAGTTCCACCCTTAGGATCCTCATGGTTTTTGCAATGTCTAGGGGAGTCATGTGGTTTATTATACCATTGGATTCCGTCTCTAAATTCTCAACATGTATATTCTCTCCCATTGCATCTATCTAAAAATCATTGGAGTCTTGTGCATCATCCACAATGATGATCTTCTTGGCCCAACCAAGACCAACAATTTCCCAACTACCCTAGTTTGAATGTTGAACCTTAATTGTCCCTGTTGTGATTTTGAATATGCAAAAGTGTTCATAAAAATTTTTGTTAGGTGCATTATATTCTCATAAAAATATGTAATTATTTTTCACGCATTCTGGTTTAAATCATATTGTCAATTGCTGTCAAATTATAGAAATATATGAATCACCCCATTTAGAATATAACTATGCACAGTATTCCCAATTTTATATTGTTCCAACAGCCACGGTTGAACTCAAGAACTAACTTTGTTTATTTAAAAAAAATTAAATGGGGTTCAAGGGGGCTTTCCCCCTTACAACCTCCCTTGCGCCCTCGTTTTTCAAAATTTTTTTGTAAATATTTCTGTTTCATGCAATCTAGAGCATAAGATCAATGCATTTTTCGAGTCCCAACACCCAAAATTCAGCCATGGAAACAATTTATTTTCCCCTTGGTTCACACCTTCATATGCCACCCACCACACCTTGCCACCTATCATCCATAAGAGGTTTCATGCTATAGGGGAAGTGGTTTCCTGAGAATTCTTTTATGAGCCTACATGAGAGGGTGACACGTTGCAAGGTGGTTTTCCATTCAGGATCAAGTTGAAAGTTATATTTCAGGCATATTCATGAGCCTAAAGCCTTATTAGTCATCGATCTAATCTATATGATCTCCTACGCATGGAGTGGCTAGCACAGGTCCCAACGCTCCTGAACTAACCCCATGTCACATATTCCCACATCACATCACTACTAGTTAAAACAAAAACAATTTCAGGATCCCGAGAAAGTAGTTTCGCGAACCCACTTTTATGAGATTGAACACACAAGAGGTTGACACATTGCAAGACCATTTCCATTTGAGACTCACTCCATTAATTATTCATCATGCAAGTTTGCAAGCCTGAAGCAATCATGCTTGTTAATCATATCTGCACGACCTTCCAAGATGGACTTTACCGACACAGGTCCCATCACTCCTGACACCTATGCATGTCAGGAATGGACCCCACATCACATCACTGTCTATCAGACCCAAAGGTGGTTTCAGGTTCTCGGGAAAGCAGTTTCTTGAACCCAGTTTTACGAGCTTGAACTCATGAGTAGTTGACACATGGACATGGAAGTTTACCTTAAGGGTAACAATGTTGAATTAACCTCCCACATCTTTGCGGGCCTAAAGCGTCGTTTTCCGTCAATCTCCACCACCTCCCAACGACCACATCTCATCCACCTTCACACTCCTCCACATGCGATCACCTGCATGTAGATCTAATGTGGCTAGTTTGAATCACGCACTCTACCCAAATGGACCCTCCAAGGAAGACCTTTTCCCTACGTGGCTCCTCCACATCGCCCTGGCACTTGGAATTTATGTGCCCCAACTAAAAATATTTCCAAATTTTCAATTTTTTTGTATTGGCACAAAAATTTAATTCACCAATAACATGGATTGATTCAAATTTATTTATTTCCCTGTATCTGTCACTAAACAGAAAACGATTCTTCTAGAACCATTTATGATTTGCACATGTAAGTTTGGATTTGTGGCCCATACAACTCCAGTATTACAACCAGAAGATATAATAACACTCTGTAGCATCCCCATCACCCAATATGACCATCGGGAGGGGACATTACCTAAATCAGGGCCTCCAAATTTCACCCCAAATACATATTACGATTTCATTACAAATAAAATACACGTACAAAATGTAAAAAAACATACACATTGGAAATAAAAAAGATCCAGACACACCTACCATGCATTTATCAACATTATCATTACAGGAATCAATTAAAAACATTGCATAATCAAATACAAGAGAATACTTATCTTTAAACAATGCAGATCCAAGCAACTAGTTTTGTAAGAATGATTTCCCCCCCAACTGTAGGCACTCTATCCAACATATACTCTTTCTGCTAAGAGGAAATCCCCAAGTTGGGATATGAGGCCGCCAGCTTGAAGGAAACACCTACATGCCTCTCTCTTTCATCCCACAACCCAATCTACTCTTAATGCTTAGTCAAATTCTCATACAGAGCTCTACATAGATCTCACTTAGCTCTCACAGCTTTGGCTTCCACAATGCATGCCCCACACAACATCCTTCTTGGCTTAGGCATCCCCTTCACCGATCCATAGATCTCTTGCACGATCCATCTTGCCAAGTGCTTCTAGTGTGTGCTTAGAAGAAGACCATCCTACTAAATATTTTTGGAGAACCACATGTAGCCTCAATTCATGGCTTCTCAAGCATTTACGAGCAACATAACTCAATAGGTTAGGCTAGGTAGCTTTGTCTTTGAATATATATTTGAAATATAATTTTAGTTTCATGTCAATAATAATGTAGCTTTGTCTTTGAATCTGTTTTTGAAATATAATTTTAGTTTCATATCAAAAATAAGTGGAATTAAGAAGAAAGTTGTTTAGTATCTACCTCTTAGCCGTTTGTTTTTCTCTAGATCCACGGTCTAGATTTGTTTTGCCGTTGAGGTTTTCGCTATATAGTCTCTTTGAATTTTTGAGGTTTTTACCATTTCTTTTACTTGCGTTTTTACCTTTTCTGGAGATTTTTACTGTGCTTTCTTTTCGCTTGAGCTTACATCGATCATGTTATTTTTAAACTGTAGTAAGTTTTGACCAAGTTTGCCAAATTTTGAGCATAAATGGCATTTCACTTAATAAAATCCGCTTTCCGTAGTGCAAAAAGTGGGGATCCATTTTTTTCAAGTCACCGAGGAGATCCATTTCTGACTTCCGCTTTCCGCAGTGTGGAATACGGAAATCGAAAGTTACAAGTTCGTAATAAAAATTTATGTATTTCCGAATTCCAGTTTCTGTAGTCTGGAATGCAGAAATTAGAACTTTGATTTTTATTTTGGCAATTTTTTTTTATCCGCTTTCCGCAGTGGGGAATGTGGAAGCCAAACACTAAATCCAAAGTTTCCCAATAATTTTTCTGAAGTTTTTATTTGCACGCCTTCATCTCAACCATTTGTTTTTCGCTAGATCCACGGTCTAGATTTGTTTTGCCGCTGAGGTTTTGGCTATATAGTCTGTTTGAATTTTTGAGGTTTTTACCATTTGTTTTACCTGCGTTTTTACTATTTCTGGAGATTTTTACTGCACTTTCTTTTTGCTCGAGCTTACATCTGTCACTGGTTTTCAAATCTTTCCACCCGTAAGTTAACTCCTTACGACAGTTTATCCTGTTATTTTTACATTGTAGTAAGTTTTGACCATGTTTTCCAAATTTCGAGCATAAATTGCATCTCTGGGTTGCAGAAACACAAGATAAAAAACAGCTCTCCAAGAAGAAAGGTCCAAGGACCCAAACACCGAAGTATTCACAGACACTAGCGGCCGTATTTCTAAAAACCAATATTTGGATTGGTCGAGAATTTATTCTATTTTCGAGAATGATTATTTCTCAAGAATTCTTCATGACCAGCCGGCTTACATCAGAATTTGGATCTCATAGATCCATCTAATTGTTGCCAGACCATCATTGATTCCCTACACAGATGCGGTGAAGTGGGCACTCCACCATGCTAACCCTGAGGAGTGAGTTTTCAATGACCACATTGGCGTGTTTCTGGCCTTGTTCAAACCTGATATTTTTTCCAAGGCTTATGTGCTTGGACTCCCAAAACAACTACCGAACCGTATGTTCCTTGATGAACCAATATCTCGTTTCGATCACGAAGATGTGTTGAAATCATGGATGGAAAACCCTACCGTGTTTATTTCACAACCAGGTAATATCTACCCTACTTCATGGTTCAGGGAGCCATTTTCACTACTCGCAGCCATGTTCTGCCAGTTATATGGTGAGGAAAATTGCACATTTTTCAAAGCAGAATAGGTTTTGACATCCCAACACATGATTCTTACAGGTGAGTCCTTCAATTGGGCTCAAATATTAGCTGTTAATTTGCAAGAGAAAATTGATAAATACCAGAAAACCCAGGAAAGCAAAAAACACCAATTTTACATGTCGGCTTATGTCATGGATGTTTTTTATATGACCTCATCATTTCCTGACCTAGGTTGGAATTGGCATAAGGATTGTCCACCGGTCCATATTTACTCCTCTGACATGTGGAGGATAATTTTGTTCGTCGCATATATGACATCTGCGACCTTTTCTTAGGGTCCATGTATCATAAGATCTTCAAGGCCGATGCTCCGACATTTTCAGCACAAGAGGAACACTTGGCCTAAGTTCCCTCTACATATATATTCTTTGGTTATACATAATTATATCCATGCAACTATGCTGGGTAAGGAGATTATAACTATGAAGCTGGGAGAAGCTGTCAAAAGGATGCATGATCCTAAGGCTTTCCTCGGTAGCCTTTTTTCTTAAGAAAAGGCTAAGTTCAATTACACACATGAATATTTTCCAGATGATTCCATGTACAGGGCATTTGTTTATTTTTGGGAAGCACTGGAAAACATCATTGTTCTAGAGTTAAAGTCCCATGTTTTCAAATATCAGAAAGAAATCAAGGAGTCTACCCTTCAGTTTAGAAAATTGAAATTTTAAGAAGAGGAAAAGGTTGTAAGGGAAAACATGGAAAGAGAAGCAAGACAACAAGCAATAGTAGCTTCTGCTTCAGCATCCCAGTCCAAAGACAAAGGCAAAGCCGTCATAGAAACCCATGGGAGTGCTCACTCTTCCCAAGATATGGAAGCTCTTCAAAGAGAGGAAGAATTCAAACAAGGTCTAGCCAAGCTCAGTACTCAGCTTCAGACACATGTCCAACATGATAAACCTCAACCAAAGAAGAAAAAAAATCAGCTTGTTTCTCACCAACCACAAGTGCCTGAAGCATCAATGGCTCAAATAGAGCAAATACCTCAACATGTACTCAGGGATCAATAATGATTGTAGATAGTTGCAGTTTCCCTTCAAGAGCAAGTGCCTCCTCAAGTTCCCGTGATTTAATAGGTTGAGCCTCAACCTGAGTGTGAGATAGAGATCCATCAAATTGATAGTGATATAGAGTAGGAGATTGGAAACCCCACTTTCCCTGTGAATATGTATACCTCCAGGACATCTTCTGTCCCTGATTCACAATTTTCAAGAGATATTTTTCATGCTTTAATCCCTCAGTCCTCTTTTTCCCATGTGGATTTAAATCCTATTCTCGAGGACACTTCTAGAGATTCATTAGTATCCGCAAAATTTCCCAATGATACTCCCCCTCTTTCCCCATGTGTTTCATCAATTCCCCATACAACTCAGATTCCCACCACATATTCTCGTGTTCCTTTTTCCCAAGTGGAAACCCCTTCCATCTCTACTATCCCTAGTTCACAAACTAAAACCCCTATTCCCACTTCTTCCACTTGCCTCATATATATTTTACCTACTTCCGCCTTGGACATTCGTTCTCTTAATGTAGAAATCTCGGTCTCACAATCAGAACCTCAATCATCAAACTCAGTGCAAAAAGAATATGTTTCAGCTGTAGAAGACATGGCAAATTTTGGAGAAGATGCAGTTGTTTGCTTAGGAAAATTTATTTGGAGCAAGAAGGACAAGGCCATTTTTAAGAAAGGTTCGAAGAGGACAAGAGAAGGAATAGTCAAACATGTGCCTGCATTTAATCAAATTGTTTGGAGAACCGATGCCCCTAATGAAAAGGAAGGAGCATTAGATACAGCATCTGCTATGGGAGCCTTTGCAGGGGTTAACTATAACTCAGTGTCCCGACTAACTAAAGATCTCCTTAGTAAGGAACATGAACTACATAAAGAAATAAATGATCTAGAAGCAGCTGAGGCACGTCACCTTAAGGATATTGAGCTCCTTAAACAAGAGCATCAAGATAAACATAGACATTCGAAGAAGAAAATCGACAGTCTCAAGTATCAGCTTGAGAAATCAGAGGTCCTGAACAAGGAACACGCTAACCACAATGCTACCCTAGAGCAACAACTCAAATAATTACAGATATCTTCAGTTGCCTCATCATTTTCGACATTAACAACTAAAGAATTTAAACAACTGGCTTGTACAGTAAATGAGCAGTATCATCAATCCATGATCAACTTGTCTACAAGGTTGTGTGAAATACATGAACTATACAAATCATTTGAAAAACAGTCGGATGTCCTGCAAGATCATCATACTCCGAAAACTGCAACAAATAAGGCGTTGGAAGATGTGATTGGCTGGAAAATACATATCAGAGACATACTAAAGGATACGCCAGTCATGGATAAAGTTCGGGCTAAGAAAATTGTAGTGACAATTGAAACTTGGGGAATCCTCTACGATGGAGTAGGAAGCATCATCGAAGATGTCCAAGAAGCATGCACACGTAGGTGGACAGCTTCAAAGGTTTTACTCGATATATTAGGGTTGCCTATGCTAGAAGCGATCGAAGAAGCACCTTCTCCCAAGCTAAAATTAGATGAATTTGATTGATATTTTTCTGCAGCCAAGGATAAAATTGAGGGTGTCATCCAGCTTAACCTGCAAGAGATCACAAGGTGGATTGAGACACCTAGTTCTACGATGGTTAGGATAGAGGTTTATGTTGGTAAATGGAAAACAATGAAGAAGAGGGAGATCGTGTTTGATATTTTGAGGGCACAAATACATCTGGAACAGGCTAAATCTCAGGATATTGATTTCTTGATGGACTTATATGCCAGGTGGTGTTCCTCCCTTGGACAAACTTAAACTTTTTGATCTTGTAATCCCACATGTTGGGAATTATCTTTTATTGTAATACTTTGTAATATAATTTAAAGCGAAATATTTCCCAGGTAGGGAAGATGAATTTTTTGGAGACTACATGTTGAAGTATTTCATATATGTGATTTATTATGTTGCTGATGATTAGTAAATGATATTTGATACTAATTTGTTAACTTGTATTACCTCTTGGATGTATTGAATATTTCTTAGCTTCTGGATAAACCTTATACAATATTTGGTTTGAGATTTATTTGAAGTTGGTTGTGGAGATTGATATTAGCCTGCATGTTTGTATGTTAAGAAATTAAACCCCCTTTACCTTTATCTTTTTCAATCATCCAAACTTGGTTTCATGCCATATATCGACCCGGTCAAGTGGCCAGTTGACCATGCAAGCCCTAAAGAAGGGTTTTGCAATGACAAGTACTGGAGAAGGACAATGAAAGACATATCAGGAAATATCTCTAATTTTGGAAACATTGTAATGTTTTGCAATTGAATAAAATAACACTATTACTTATGTTATGTTATATGGTTATTTATTAAATTTGTTTCATCAATTTTGAGTTATTCTTCTATATTTGTTGTATACTGATCGTAGGTTGCTGATGTATTCAATGTGTTGATTTATGTACTGATTTTGCATTACAATTTTGACATGTGAAATATACATTGGAAAAATGTATTTATTTAATTTACATACTCTTTTACTGCAACTGATGAATGGTTATTGATTCCTAATAATAATTGTCAATTAGTATGACTTAAAAGGATAGTTTTGTATTCATATAATACTTTAGATAAAGCATTGCAATTGTTATTGTTGAGTTTTATTTAAAGTTCATTTAAGGAAATAGGAGTTGATATATATTTGTTAGACGCTGAGGAATTATCTCCTTGTTATCAATTATATATCATAACTGTCCTACTTAAAAACTTTCACAGTAACTATCTCAGGTTCCTGAGACAGTTTAGTCTAGTACCCAATTATTTCAAAATTTCTTGGATATTTCTTGAAACAAAAACATATCTCTATATCAACAAGTGATCAAAGAAAAACAATACATCTATATAGAAACAATGACAAGCTTCAACCACAATTCAGTTTTAAATACTTTGAATCAAGTAAGCTTTCCTATTGTTTCCTACGTTGGACATATGTATTGTCTTGCATTTGAGAATATCTGGAAAAAAGAGAAAGGTTGAGAAATGCGAAGGCCTGAAAGAGATGTAACTCTCGATATTGTAGTGAATGTAAGCCCTTGTCTATCAATGTTTCCAATATCTATTGTTACATTTTGTAGGGGCATACCTTGGGATTTATGAATTGTTAAACCCCATGCCATACAAAGTGGTAGTTGTCTATGGGATCCTCTTGTTATGGGAGATATTGAAACATAAGTGGGATTAGAAGCATCCCATAAGGGTCCTTTGTAATGGAGGAATTCGACAACAACAAAGGATGGTAAGGTGGGAGGTTGTTCATTGGAGTTGTAAACAATGTCAATGACTTTTCCAAGTGAGCTATTAACAAGTCCTGCTTGAACCCATAAATTAGCAATTAACATGACTTGTTGACCAATGGCAATAAGGACTTTTAATGGCAAATTGTTCGTCATCAATGGATTGGTGGGCATGTTTGTGCCTTTGTTCTGCAAAGCAATGTGCAATTGGCATATTAAGTTGTTTCAACATGTGTTTGTTGTGCAGTGAAACAGAGCTATTTGTGGGATACAAGTGGATATATTGTTGAAATGAACAGTTTTCCACATGTGAAAGGCATGAGGTTGTTCTTGTCATTAGGAGTACCCATTCTTCAACAGTTGGTGTTGCATTTAGAAGGTTTAGCAAGATTTGGAGAAAGACATTTTGAGAAGGGCTATTTCCTTGTTGTTGGGAAATCATTTCGAGTGTGATAAAAGTATCAAATGTACACTAGAGAGAAGTTCCAACGGATGAGCCTACATACACGGGGATGTCCTTTACAGGAGGCGATTGTTCGAAGTCACCAAGAAGGATTATGGAACAACCACCAATTGGAATTGTACAATGCGAGGGGAAATCCTGACGTAAGCATGCGTCAATTTGAGTTAACATTTTTGGGCCAATAAAGCTCATTTCATATATGAGAATATAACGAATATGGCGGAGTTCTTCTTGAAGTTTTGAAAGGGATTGGACTTCAAGGAGAAGAAGTGGGGAGGAAGTTTGTCTAGATGTAGTTTGGAGTGCATATTTCAAGCAAGATATGAGGTAAGATTTCCTAGTGCCTGTAGTACCTTGAATCACCATTTGAGTGGTTGAATAGGTGTAGTGTTTCTAAAATGGGAAATGACAAGATCAAAGGCTATGCGTTGTGTGGGAGACAAGGAATCAGGCGAATTGGACAACGACGAGGTGTCTTCATGTAGTTGGGTGGACAAGCGATTGAGGTCAATGAATGATGTTATTGTCTCATGCAAATGGGTGGTTATATTGTTATGTGTCTAACCATGATTTTTGTCAAAATCACGACGTCCAAGCATTTCAAGGTCATCAATTTGGATGTTGTTTCCTGGTCGCATTTGAGAGAGAAGTTCCCATTCATCCATGCTATGGGGCAAGGGAAAGGTAATAGCATCGGAGTTTGAATCATCGGATAGAGGTGTAGAGGGTTTTTCTTGTGCACGTTCAACATGCCACACAACATATGTGCCTTTAATGTGATGCCAATGAGAAATAATTTCAGAAGTTGTTGTTCCAATATCCTAACAGATGGAATGAAAAGGTTTGTAGAGAAGAAGTTCGCTCCAAAAAAATGGTTCAAAAGATAAAGAATAAAAGGGAGGAATGGAAGTGAATTGTGGATAAACTCTAAAAATCTTGTGACGCAAGTTTGTTTCCATGGATTTTTTTTTGTATTAGGCGAGAAAGACCAAGAACGAGTAGCTTTGAGCAGGGTTAGATGTTCAAGAGCAAGGGGTCTTTGCATGTATGCAAATATGAAGGGGAGGGGGGTTGGAGGGGTGTTATTAGTGTCATTACAAACACGGAGGAAGACACTTTGGCTCACATTTAGGGAAAAGAAGTGATGGCTACAAAGCACAAGAGAGAGTTTTTGGAGTATGTGACACTTCTCTAATGCACTAATGTCTTGTTTTGCAACTATTTGTGCAAGCAATTGTTTGATTGGTTGAAGAATGGGGCCATCACTTGGTGCTGCATGTGCAAGGTGAGAGAATTTCATGGTAGCTTTCTAATTTTGGCTCTACTTTTGATGCATAATTTGAAATGTATTTGAGGAAATCATGTTTAGAAAGAACAGGTTGGCAATCAACATTATCCCTCCATATTGAAAGCATGGTAGGTTTGTGAATATTTAGAAGGGAATCATTTCTTGCAGGATTGTAGGTTTTATGTCCATTTGGATCAATGAATAATGAAGAAGTAGCTTGTAAGTCATACGAAAAACCATAGAGACATTGAACATATATTCCTTTTTTGTGAAGGCAAGTTGATTCTAAACCTCTAGAGTGCCTTTGAACAAAATTTACAAGTTCTTCATAGTCAATTGAGTAGTTTGATGCAAATATGGATGGTGATGCAAGACCGCATGGATAATTTCTAGCTGAATGGTGTAATCTAGATGTGGACAAGTGGGAATTATGAGGATTCCAAGCTGTAACATATGTGTCAAATTTTTATTTTTGCAGCTTCAATTGCAAGAACATATTCCCATTCTAAGGTGTCCATATTTGGTGCATCTGCCAACCAAATAAAACAATGAATGTGTGTGGATCCTCTATGATGCCATTCATACCTACATGGGAGGAAAATAAATATATTAGAAATGAATTGTATAAAGTGAGAAACATGAAGAGAAGAATAAAAAGGAAGAGATGGTAGAATACCTGCACCAAGAATCCGTTATATGAAAACCTTTTTGAAGCACCTATTGAAGGAATGTTTTGAATATATTGTGCATGTATTGTGATGTAACATCTGGATTTGATATGATGTTGTGAATATTCCATTGATAGTCTTGAGCTAAACCGGTAGGACGTCCAACAGGAATTAGAGCATGCAAATCTGGCCATTTTGTGTCAATTGCACTAAGGGTGAAGAAGAACATTGGTGTACATTGTTGATTGATCATATTTGTGAGTTCAAATCTACTTTTGTTCCAATAAGAGTGTGTTCCACGTAATGAAGACCCAAACCTTGCGACTCGGTCACCAGTTTTGTCATTAGGCATGTATTGCAATGGGTTAACAAGCTCAAGTATTGTGGGAGGTAGTGTATCTTCAAGATTAATTTTGACAAAAACAGAGGCAGTAGCATTACTCCGATGACGCATAATTAGATTGTATATGTAATACCATAAGCAAGGATGTTGTCCAAATGTGTTGTCATGATAGCGAATGAGGTGAAGTGCATATTTGTGCATATCAACTTCATGAATGCATGGTTGTTTAAGCATTGATGCACTTGTGGGGAACAAGTTTGGAAAAGCCATGGAGAAGGCCTTCTGTGTTGTACTCATTGATAGGGGAGATGCCTATAGAGGGCTAATCAATCAAAGATGGTACTGGGATATATGGTATGTGTAAAAACTGCCTAATTTCTTCAACCTTAGTTCTAGCATTAGTTTGTGTTGAAATAAACGAGGAGGATTATAATTCATAGGGTTCAAATGAATTTGGTGGTTGAACTGTACAGGACAAGCTTTGCTGATGAGATAATGTATCATTGCTATTAACATGCAGAATCAAAGGTTAAATCTCTGTTGAAATAAGAGGCAAATAAGCTAATGCAATTGGGTTGACTTGTACATCCTTGTAGTGTGGGTCATTTTCTATTTTGTATTGAAGGGCAACAAGAACACGTGTTCGACTAACAAACATTTAATATGGATTGTTTGTAGAGTTGCATTTGCAAACAACAAGGATGTCAATTTCTAATATTAAATGGGGTAGGGGAAGCAGATAGTATGGCCATAATATTTATATTGACCACCATGAGCATGCATGACGTGTAAGATTGGGTTAGCATGACTAATGAGCATTTCTTCAACTTGTGTAAGTACTGCAAGGACAGGTGGTTGGATGCCTGGGTCCATATTGTCTTCCAGTGAAAAGCGATGTCCTTTTCGTTCTAGAATACAATGAGAACACATGTATGCACCATAGAATTTTTCCATTTAAATACCAGGGTAACATTCTTTGCAAATTGAGCAGACATGCATATTAGCCAGTTGGTCCTTTTTTTATGAAATCGGTGATGTGCATCATCGAGGTGGGTTCTCTATGGATTTAGCATAGGGGATGGAAGTGAAGGTCTGTCGGAAGGTTGAGAAAGAGAAATTGAAGAACACATATCCATAGGTAGAAAAACAACTTTGTAAAGAAGACGTTGCTTCTTGTTGTTTTTATCTCTGTTTTGTGAAAAATACAACTCTTCTTCATGCATTGGCTTGTTCATTGTCATGAGTCGACATAATTCCTACAAGAAAACCATAAACTTGTTAAAGAATTAGAAGTTTTGATTGCTGGCAGCGACCCATTTTCTATATGTATTAACTGCAACGTATATGGGTATAAAGTAGAAGATATAAAGCAAATGTTAACTGATTGCATATTGGGAACTAAGAATGTACCTTAAAATAATATTTATGGAGTAAGTATTTTTTTTCAAGTCCTAGCTTGATAATTGTAAGAAAGAAACAATATAAAAGAATAAAGTGTAGTATGAGAAATTATATATGAAAAAAAGAAACATTAAATGTAATTATTGTTCTGTACAGAAGGATGAAAAGTTGTGGTAAGAAACAAGAGAACAAGGTTGTTTATTTTATAAATAAACACAATCACAAATTAGTATTGTATTCAAAAGCTACTATATAGGTTGCATCAAGAATTTAGGTAAAAAACGTTAAGTGATAGCTTGTACAGTTGAATTATGAGACTACAAAATAGAAGTGCTATAAGGGAGTTAAAAAAAAGACCCTGCTATATTGAAGTATGAAATAAGGACTTAAAATTGAGAATTGAAAGAATTCATTACATACAATAAAGAATGCTTAAGTATCAGGTTGAAAAAACCTATATATTTAAATGTACATATGAAATTGGCGATTATGTGTTTTCAACCATGACAATTACAACTTTTAGGCATGCAATTCCGTAGAAGGTCTCTGTTCTAGCTGAAAGAGTAAGAAGTAATTGTTTATTGTAGATCCTATGGGCTACTTCAACAATTGATGCTGCTTCAGTTGAGAGAAGACACAAGTCTTTTGTAGAAATTCCCATGAGTTGGTTTGCAGCATCATCAAAATCTATGACACCATTAAGGTATCCAGTGACATCTTCCAAGTCAACCTTTAGTATGTATCGCTAGTCACATTCAAGAAACTCCCCATCACATTTACCACAATGCCAAATGTCTCCAACTTTGTGGGAAATCTTTTTCATGCATTGTAACCATCAACAAAAAGAGGGCATGCAAGGAAATGAAAGTCATCCATGTTAACATTTGTGATGGTTGCTACAAGAGAGTACCTAACAGGTTTTTCAGATGGTTGAAGAGTGTGTAGCTCATTGATGGTAATGATTTTAGGAGGAGAAGAATGAGAAGCATTGAATTTTCGGCTCAAAGATGGTGATGCTGAACGAAATCCATTGTCATGAAACCATTCTTGGGGAATTGAAGTTTCTTTAATCTTTGGGCTTATAAAAATAGTAGTGTTGGAAATAGTTCCAACAGTTTTTCCATTAAAATTCGGTAACACAGACGCATTTGATTGTTATAGTTGGAGTAGTAGGTAAACCGCGAAGATTGGCAAGTTGGGATCCTTCAATTTGGCAATGCTCACCCCAAAGCGTTATGTCAATACTATAGCCTGACATGTCACGAAGTCCAATGCTGCGCCTAACACTCTCAACACCATCTCGTTTTCATATCGTGGATGTAGGTGAAACTGAAATGATAAGTCCAGCAAGGTCAACCATGGAATTGACAGGTATAGTTTGAATCTCCTGAATAGTTTTAAAGTTAAAGCAATATAAAGGTATTAAGGGGTATTCATCTAAGCATGGTTGGATGGTTGAGGAGGAACCTAGGAAAATCTCATTATGGGTTTTCAAATGGTTGAAAATTGGATTGTATGCTTTCACTGTGCCATTTGATACTATGTACACTATTCCCATTTGTATTTGGTCATACAAAGAGAGTGCCAATTCATTGAATGCAGATATATGTATTTCATTGTGTGAAGCATTAACAAGGTCAAATCCAAACACTTTTTCAGACCCTCGTTGTTTTCCATATTCATGTATGTTTGTATTGGAAGTAACTCAACCTTGAATGTTCCAAACTTTGCTAGAAGAGGAGAGTAATGTGAATGGGATAGTCGATGCAGGAAAGGAAAGGTTTTCATTTATTGAGCTAGGGTTCATTGGAACAAAAGAAATACTTTGGGAGGGAGAAGCTACATGTAAGTGGAAAGGTACAGGATCTCCAATAATTATTGCATCCACTGTGACAACTTCGAGTGCAAGCAATGCGATAGTCCTGTGAGAAGAAGTATGTTAGAGTTCAATGGGAGAGAAAAACATTGGATGCATGAAAAGTTTGAAATTGATTAAGTGGGAAAAAAAGAACAAGGAAATTAAACGTACATTACATTATGTACAATGTTGCATGTACATTGGGTAAATTTGATTACAGTTCCTTCTTTTAGTTTTCCATTTTCTACAAGACTACTATATATAACTGGAAGCAATAGCTCATGCTTCTGAAGGCCGTCTGTGATAGAAATTCAGAGCCGAATAGATGATGAGTTGAGTAAATTCACTTGGTTCAATGAGGAGACTTGTACCCGTGGGAAAAGGTTGACAACACCATGTAGCAAAAGTGAAATAGAATCTTTAGTTAGCATAGTCTCCATAACGTGATGGTAATTTTTTCCTATGGAATGAAACATGGCATGAAAAAAAATTGCAATGTAACATATTCATGTGACCAAACTAAAATGCATATATAAAAAAAAAATTCTTCGCATGAACATATTCCATGACTCCGGTTATTGTTATTCATTATCTGTTATAAATATTAAATGTGGACTGTGACAAACATAGAACCATGCCTTATGGTTTTTCCATCTTACAGAAGATATTTCCTTTTGGGTCAAGGTTTTAATCTATTTTCTCTGTGTTTCCTTAGGTGAAAGCCGAAAAATGAAAACACAGCCAAAACCTGAGATTAAAGCGCGCAACTAAAACTTCGGAAACAGAAACTTTGGGAAAGTTTGGATTTGGCGTTTACGGCTTCCGCATTCCGCACAGCGGAAAGCGGAAGAAAAACTATTGCCAAGAAAAACACCAAACCTCCTATTTCTGCATTCCGCACTGCAGAAACCGGAAGTCAGCAAAATGAGAAAAATAAAAAAAGGGGCAAACACTTTTTCGCCTTCTGCATTCCGCACGGCGGAAACCGGAATTCGGAAAGCACAGAAAGTTAATTGGGAAGATGTAACTTCCGATTTCCGCATTCCACACACAGTGGAAAGCGAAAGTTGGAAAGAAATTTATTTGAACTCAAAACGTATCGAATTTCCGCATTACGCATTGCGTACTTCGGAAAGTGGAAGAGATAAAAATTGCAAAGAAAAACATCAAATCTCTGATTTCTGAATTCCGCACTGCGAAAACGGGAAGTCAGGAAAAATGAAAAAATAAAAAAAAAGCAACAAAGTATTTTCCATATTCCACATTCCACACGACGGAAAATGAAAGTCGAAAACCACATAAATTTAATTGCAAACATGTAACTTCGGATTTCTGCATTCTGCACAACGGAAAACGGAAGTAAGCAAGAAAGAAAGGAAAATTCCAGAATTTGCATAGGCGGAAGGTGGAAATCGTGAATAGATTTCCCTAATGAGTTGAAAAAAATGGATGCTCGCATTCTGCACTGCGAAAAGCAGAATGCGGAAGGCGGAAGCGCAACCAAAGCTCTACTTACATAAATACTTCTTATTATACTTTCTTATTACTATTTTTATAATTTATTTTAAAGACTTATTTAACTTGTTTTTTTAGTTGAATCAACTTTGTTTTCATAAAAATAAAAAATAAAAATTATGCAAAAAAATTTAATAATATAAAAATTACATAATTGTAAATTTCAAAAGTTTTATATTGTTGAAGATTTAAATCCGCCAAATTTTTCTAAATGTAAATTTCAAAAGTTTTATATTGTTGAAAATTTAAATTCGTCAAATTATCATGAACAAAGAATCTTATATTTGAACTAAAAACATATCGAAGGTTCGGATTCCGCATTTCGTACTTCGAAAAGCGGAAAGCAGAAGAAAATAAATTTGCGAAGAAAAACATCAAAGTTCCTATTTCCGCATTATGCGGTGTGTAAACCGGAAGTCGAAAATATGAGAAAAAAAGGGACAAAATCTTCTTCAGCTTCCGCATTCCGTACGACGGAAAGAGAAGGTCGAAAAGCACGAAAAGTTAATTGCGAACATGTAAGTTCCGATTTCGGCATTCGAAAGTTGGAACGAAATTTATTTGAACTAAAAACGTATCGAATTTCTGCATTCTGCAATCCGTACTTCAGAAAGCGGAAGAGCTAAAAATTGCGAAGAAAAACATCAAAGGTCCGATTTCCGAATTCTGCACTGTGAAAACCAAAAGTCAGAAATATGAGAAAAATAAATAAATCGACAAAGACTTTTCCGGCTTCTGCATTCTGCACAGCGGAAAGCGGAAGTTGGAAATCGCATTCCGCACAACGGAAAGCGGAAATCGTCAAGAAAGAAATGAAAATTCTGGAATCCACATAGGCAGAAGGCGGAAATCGGGAATAGATTTCCTTGATGAGTTGAGAAAAATGGATTGCTGCATTCTGCAGCGCGTAAACCGGAATGCAGAAGGCAGAAGCTCAATCGAAACTCTACTTACGTAAAGACTTCTTATTATACTTTCTTATTACTATTTTTATAATTTATTTTAAAGGCTTATTTAACTTCTTTTTTTAGTTGAATCAACTTTGTTTTCATAAAAAATAAAGATATTATGCAAAAAAATAGAATAATATAAAATTTACATAATTGTAAATTTCAAAAGTTTTATATTGTTGAAAATTTAAACTCGTCAAATTATCGTGGACAAAGTATCTTATATTTGAACTAAAAACGTATCGAACGCCCACGTTCCGCATTCCGTACTTCGAAAAGCAGAAAGCGGAAGAAAATAAATTTGCGAAGAAAAAAACCAAAGTTCCCATTTCCGCATTCCGCAGTGCGGAAACCGGAAGTCGAAAAAATGAGAAAAAAAAAGGGACAAAAAATTCTTCGGCTTTCACATTCCGCACAGTGGAAAGAGAAAGTCAGAAAGCACGAAAAGTTAATTGCGAACATGTAAGTTCCAATTTCGGCATTCAGAAGTTGGAAAGAAATTTGTTTGAGCTGAAAACGTATCGAATTTCAGCATTCCACATTCCATACTTCGTGTTAAGACTAAAAATTGTTCCTAGCTTTGATGTGTTGTTTTTCAAAGATTTATTTCCTATTTACTTTACATTTTTGGGTTTGGTTTAATTTTAATAATGTTTAATGCATTTTATTTGGATTTATAGGTTTTAGTTGCTTTAATTTAATTTATTTGATTTTATTAGGTTTTCTTTGGGCTTACTAACTATTATATATCCTTTGAAGTCTGAAAATGCTCATATTAAAGTCTATTCCAAGGTTTATACTTAAGGTCTAACCTTTGCCTTTGAGTTCTTTGTCAAAATTTTCATGAGAACATTTCTGTAGCGTAAAATTCAGGGTTAATGCAATAAGGCACTACAGGAATCCCGAATCATTGGAAAGAGTGGTGGTTGATCATGGCTGTTGCATTTGAAGACAGTCGGAGATAATGGAAGTTTTTTAGCTACCTGTCGAAGACATCATAACACATGTTCATGGTTCGAGTTCCTAATCATGACAGATGTATGAAGTGGTGTATAGATAATTGATTGCCATGATTTTGTTTTGGTTATGAGTTTACTGCTGCAGGGAAGGAGGTCGAAAATATTTAAAGCTTCCAAAAAAATATACAAGCCAGGTTACAGTGAAGATATGAAGAAAAGTGGAAATACCAACAAGTATGAACCTACTGATACGAGTTGGGAAAACGATTTTCTAGAATGTGCACCATTATTTAAAAGGGCGAGCTAGTTCAATTTCTTTGAAAAGATCACAAGTTTCAACCCGGAGGTCTCATACCATTTTTCCCAAAATTTTATTAAGGATACTGTAACATTCGATACTCTAAAGTTTGAATTAACAGAGGAATTAATTGCTGAAGCTACAAGTGTATCAAGAGAGGGAGAATTATGGTTTAAAAATATCCCTTTCATCTTTGATCTAAAGAATTTCTTTCTACCAGATATTGAAGCCCTAGATTGGGGAAAAGGAGTTCATTTGGACAAATTCAAACCTGAATGGAAGGAAGGTTTGGGATTGTGCAGAGTTATGCTACATGCAAAGGAAGGTTTGATGTAGTTTCTAAATACCATATTAGGTTTTTACAACATCTGAACCAACAGTCAAAAATGAATTTTCCCTTTTTCCTTTTAAAGAGCCTTCAAAAGATGTCTAAAAGAATTAAGGGGAATATTGAGCATACACATAAGTCAGTCTTTCACCATGGATTGATAAAGTTAATTATTTGCATAGTCTTGCAGAGGAAGAATAGGAGTTGGGACCATTTCCTATTCTGGTCAGGCTTTATTACTGAACAAGAGGACCAAGTAAAGAAAATCCCGATGAATAAGCAATTTCGTTTTGTTAAGAGGTTCAAGAAAGAGTTAATTGATGATCTGGTGCAGGATAACGTTCAGGAGAATAGTTCAGGACATGCATTCAAAGAACCTATGGATGGAGATAGAAGAGAAACACTGGATGGCGACCAGGAGCAAGTTTTGGAGAATCGGGAAAGGGAAAAGATAGTTGTTTCAAATCATGAAGAAGATGTGAGTTCAATAGAGAAAACACAGAGTTCTACTTGTATACAACAAATCTCAACCTACTTTTGACAGGCCTCACTACCCCAAAAACAAGAAATACTTGAAAAACATGATGATGACATAAAGTAGTTTTTTATTTTCTTCCTCCAAAATTAATAAATATTATTTTATTATTTTAACTATTATTTTATTAATTTTCCTTAGGAGGCCCATTTTGAGTTGAAATTTCCTCTATTGTCTATTTATGGCAAGTATGAATTAGTTGTCCAACAGGTGAGGGACAAATATGAAGTAAAACATGATTTGTTGAATGTATACAGAAATGAAGTGTGGGATATGATTGATAATTAATTTATAGCATTTAACATTTCCTTCATTCATAGGGATCATAATCAAACAACTGATTCACTTGCTTTGGCAACCACATATTTTCGAATTCCAAAATAGACCCAGCTAAAATATCCAATTGAAGTCAGATATAGGCCCTCAGTACCAAATAATATCATCTAGTGGAGGGTTTTTTAATATGATTTGGAAATAAAAAGGTTCTTGGAGTTAACTGGAGAGTTTTCAAATTCATTGATAGATCAGGACCAGGATGATGAAGTTGAGGAAGCTGATGAATATTCAAAGAATGCAATTGCGGGACATAGGATTATTGAGTTGAAGGGAAATTTTATTCCCAAATGTCTGGTTCCCCTTGAAAAGATTTTTTCTAAAGATGACACTCTGTTAAATCCAACCATTCAATCCTCAGAAGAGAATATCATAAGTTGTAATATTGGCACAGAAGAGCAGCTAAGGATGGTGAAAATTTCAAAAAATCTCTTAGTTGAGCAAATGAACAGGTATATTAAATTATTGAAGGAACATGTTGATGTCTTTGCATGGTCTTATAAGGATTTAAAAACCTATGATACCAAAATTATTATGCATAAGGCTCCTTTGAAACCAAATGTGAAACCTTTTAGACATAAATTAAGAAGAATTAATCCATCCTTATTTCCAGTCATAGAGAAAGAAGTCAAGAAATTATTGGATGCAAAGATAATTGTTCCACTTAGATACTCATCTTGGGTGGAAAATCTAATTCCAATACGAAAGAAGAATGGAAAGATAAGGTTGTGTGTAGATTTTCGTAATTTAAATAGAGATTTACTGAAGGATAATTATCCATTACCTAAGATTAAGCAAATTTTGCAGAAAGTAGTAGGTGCCCAGAGAATTTCTATGGTGGATGGATTCTTAGGTTACAATCAGATTGCTATGCACCCAGATGAAAGAGAGAAAACAACCTTCACTACACCCTAGGGTACATTCATGTATGACAAGATGCCATTTGGTTTCATGAATGCTGGTGCAACCTTTCAAAGAGCTATGGATATAGCCTTTGTCAGAGAAAAGGAAAAAATTGTTGTGAATTATTTGGATGATATCACAGTGTTTTCTCAATCTGATGAAGAGCATTTGAAACATCTCAGACAAACCTTTTTGAAATGTAGGAAATATGGACTGTCATTAAATCCTAAGAAGTCTCTTTTTTTGTTCAGGAGGGTAAGCTTTTGGGACATTTAGTTTCAACAGATGGAATTAGAATAGATCCTGAAAGAGTTAAAGCTATTTTGAAAATCAGTCTTCCAAGAAGTAAAAAAGATGTTCAGACATTCATTGGAAAAATAAATTTTATGAGATGATTTATTCCAAACTTTGCTGAGACAATAAAGCATATAACATCTATGTAAGGAAATACCAAGAGGTGAAGTGGAAAACAGAAGCCAGAGCTTCATTTGAGAATATTAAACAGGCCCTTACAGAAGCACCAGTGCTGGTAAGCCCAGACTTTTCAAAAGACTTTTTGACATTTTCTTTTGCATCTCAGGATACAATAGTTGTTGTTCTATTACAAAAGAATGTAGATGGACTACAGCAGCCTATTGGTTTCTTTAGTAAGACTCTCAGAGATTCAAAATTGAAATACAGTACACTGGAGAAACAAGCATATTTGTTGGTAAAGGCATTGAAATATTTAGGATTTATATTCTGCATTCAAAGATCATTGCTTATGTACCTAATGCTGCTATCAAGGATATTTTAGCTCAGCCAGACAGTGAAGGAAAGCGAGGAAAATGGATTGCGAAAATTATGGAGTATGATGTGGAGATTAGACCTACTAAGCTTGTAAGAGGACAGGGATTGGAAAAAGTGTTGGCTGATTCAAATTGTGAAGCCCTCGGTCTTCATTTTATGGAAGAACATTCAATACAGGAAGAGCTGCAAACAGGGCAAGATAAAGAAAAGATCATGGATAAGTATGTAGAATCAGAATGGTATGCTCATATAATTTATTTTTTATTGCATTTGCAGTGTCCTGTGCATTTGGACAAGAAAGCAGCTAGATCACTAAAATTGAAGGCCACCAAATATTGTTTAGTGAATCAACAGTTACATTGGAAGGATCCAGGAGGAGTATTGCTTAGGTGTTTGGAAAAGCCTGAAATTGAAGAATTTATTTCAGAATTACATGAGGGAGCCTATGGAGGTCAAAAATATTGGAAAGCCACTGCTTATAAAATTATAAGGTCTGGATACTACTGGCCTTCTTTGTTTTCTAATGTTTACCGGTAGGTCAAAGCTTGCATTCAATGTCAAATGTTTGCTGGAAAACAAAATCTTGTGTCACTACCTTTGAAGCCCATTGTGGTAAATGCTCCTTTCCAGCAGTGGGGTCTGGATTTTATAGGTGAAATCAATCCTGCTTCTTCTAGGCAACACAAATGGATACTTACAGCTACTGACTTTTTCACAAAATGGGTAGAATCTATTCCTACAAGGAATGCAACTGATAAGGTAATCATAAATTTTATTCAAGAAAATATTTTAAGTAGATTCGGGTGTCCTAAGAAATTGTTGACTGATAATGATAAGGCCTTCAAGTCTAAAGCCATGGTTTCATTTTGCGAACAAAATGGAATTGTTTTGAAGCATTCTACACCCTATTACCCTCAAGGGAATGAATTGGTAGAATCAATTAATAATAATATCATTCAGAGCATTAGAAAACTTTTAAGTCAGAACAAGAGATCTCGGGATTCAATGTTGAAGTATGCACTCCGGGCTCATAGAATACATTAGAGGAAATTTGGGGTCTAAAATGGGCCTTATAAGAACACGCGCCAACAATCAATTTTGTGAGTTTGAATTCAAGAACCAATAGAATTTCAATAAAATGAGTCAACCATAATGGTTGAATTGACATATTTGTCATAAAAGAAAACTACTTTTTTTGTTCGTATTTTTGACATATCTCCCTATGTTTCTACTCAAATTTCGAGTGGGAGAGCTCGTTGGATGCATAATTTAATTTCGTATCCAATGAGTACCCACACTGCATGCTTTTGATGGACCCCCCTACCCAAAAAATAAGAAATACCTGAAAAAACGTGATGATGATGTCATCATCACATTTTTCAGGTATTTCTTGTCATCATCACGTTTTTTCAGGTATTTCTTGTTTTTGGGGTAGGGGGGTCCATCAAAATTATGCAGTATGGGTACTCATTGTATGTGGAATTAAATTACGCATCCAATGAGCTCTCCTGCTCAGAATTTGAGTAAAAATGTCATCATCACATTTTTTCAGGTATTTCTTATTTTGGGGTAGTGGGGTCTGTCAAAAGTATGTAGTGTGGGTACTCGTTGGATGAAGAATTAAATTACAAATCCAACAAGCTCTCCCGCTCAGAATTTGAGTAAAAACACAGGGATATATGTCGAAAATACGAACAAAAAAAGTAGTTTTTTTCATTCTTCCTCCAAAATTAATAACTATTATTTTATTATTTTAACTATTATTTTATTATTTTCCTTAGGAGGCCCATTTTAGACCTCAAATTTCCTCTAATGAACCACGAATAAATCCATTGGTTCATCTCCTTTTCAGTTAGTATATGGCACTGATGTTGTTTTTCCAATTCAATTAGGTATTCCAGTAATAAAAGTTTTGCAGGATAGTCAGGAAGAGCCTAATGATATTTAAAGAAGAATTTTCTCATTGATTGAATTGCAGCAAGAACATGAAGCTCTAGATGAAAAAGCTCAAATTTACAAAAAAAGGATTAAAGAAAATTTGACGGGAAAGTAAAAGAAGATACCATTTCTTATGGAGACATGGTACTTAGATGGGATGCTAGAAAAGAGAAAAAATGTAAGCATGGAAAATTTGACAATTTGTGGCTGGGTCCTTTTATAATTTCAAAATTTTTGGAAAATAATACCTTCATACTGCAGACTATGGAAGGTGAAGAATTGTCCAATCCAGTGAATGGACGAGTCCTCAAACATTTTTATAGTTACTGAAGGTGAAAGAGTTGTCATCATTGTATATACCGATGTGAGATAAGTTGAATAAAGACTCCGATTGCCCAATGGAAGTTTTTGTAGAATAACAGACAATTTCAATTGAGATGGAAAAAGGCACTAATCTACAGGTTCTTGAAACCTCACAAGGACGATTTCATCCCGCAGCAGGAACCATATGTTAAAACTGAAAATTGTTCCTAGCTTTGTGTTGTTGCCGCAACTGTTCTCCCTAAATTTACTTTATTTAAATTATGGGCCCCTCCTCATCGTTTTGCTTGGTTTGGTTGTGAAACTTTTGAGCCTCTCAGGCGTTTTTCTTTTAGTTTTACTTTGAAGATGGATTTCAGCTTGTTTATTTATGCCTTGTTCAGTTCCGGTTTGAGTCGTGGATGTCTGGTTTGCTGGTCGAAGAAAAGGAATTTTTTTTTTTTTTGGTTCTTCAGAGTTGCCTTTTCGAAGAAAGAACGGACCCAGATGTGCCTGATCCTTAAAGTTGTTTGAATATTTGATTGTTTCTTGTGATCGAGCCTCGTTTTTAATTTCAGATCGGAAGCCATTAGTCTTCTGTTCTGCCGTCGTCGCGGCCCTCAGATCATTCTTGCGTCCGACTCTCTGAATCTCGCCGATGTCCGATTCGTACTTTAACCTTAGGTCACGTGCCCGTAGCCCTGACCCGTCCGCCATTGCAGCTGGGAGATCCTCTAAGCTTCCGATTCTAATGTCTGTCGACGTCCGATTTATGCTCCACCTTCCCTCTTCGCTTGTCTCCAACCTTTGTCTCATCCGCCGTTTCGGCTGGGAGATCCGTTTAACTTTCGATGTGTCATCCTTCCGACGTCCGATTTGGTCTTTCCCCACCCGCGGTTAGCTTATGTCTTCAACCCTGGTCTCGTCCGCCGTTGTGGCTGGGGAGACCCATTTAACCTCCGATGTCCTATCCTTCCAGCGTCCGATTAATGGTTTCCCGCCTGCGGAGTGATTTCCCTTTTCGACGTGAGTCTTGTTGAACCGCCAGTAAATTTCCCGCCATGGTCGAGGTAGTGGTGTCGGCGCCTGGTAATTTCCTTGCGGGATGGTTGTTGCATGAGTAGATCTTGCTATTTTGTTTTGTACCGTAAATACATAAATGATGCTTTTCTGTTTTTGCGCAGGGGAATCTAAGGGATTGGTGGAACTACGATGGCGCGAAGGTATAGCTGAGCGTTTCGGCGTGGATCAAACCAAGGATAGAAGAACAAGCGAAGGAAAAGACAGCGTGAATGGCAACGAAGAGATGGAACTTGAAGACTTGTCAGTTACTAATAGTTCATAGAATAATTTGAAGCGTTGGGAAGCTGAGAAGGAGAGAGAGGAGGCAACCCAAGGGTCACAAATTGTAGTTTAAAAGATCTGAAAGTAGGAATGAAAAGGGCTTTTTCCCTGGGAAATTTTGTAAACTATCTATTGTAAGAGGAACTACTTCGTTTTACATGAGAGACTGCAAACTTTGCTCGCTGGAAGAGATGCAATATGGAATACATCACATGTATCTAATTGAGCTATGTGAAGAGGAACTATTTCGTTTTCAGCTATGACTCTTTAACTGTGAGAATGTTCTGATTTCTGAACCTATGTTCTTGCTGGAATATTCTTAAGTTTAATTTTGTGATGTGGTTTTCCATGGTGAGTAATATTGGCTTGTTCATAAATAATCAGCTATCTGGTTGTTCAAATATTTTATAGAGTGTTCATGTGTTTTGGAAGAAAGTCTCAACTATCTGAAACATTTCACAATGCATGTACTGATTGTATTATTCACCCAACATGATAATTCTGCCCCCTAGGGATAGATTAGATAGTTAGTTTATTTCTTATTGTATCTGATTTGGTTGCTTGCGAGCACAAGACGAGAGGTAAGAACCTGTGCATCACATTGTGACCGCTCCCTGCATCTTGATCACCCTGCATTTAGTTAGGCACTTGCATTTCATTTCTTAAAGGCAAAAACACAAAAACTCGGTGGACCGGGCCGCAACAGGTAAAGCCTTTGTTTTGTTACTTGACCTACGGTAGCCGGACCGCAAACCGGACGGATTCCCTATACCAAACAATCAACGGGCTAGTTAGGAACATTGATTGGGGAGAATCCCTTACTATTGCCGCCTGTGAATTTCCAAGCCTCAACAATTTTGGCGCTAGAAGGAGGGCCGCCAGTGCATGGCTGGCCGAGGAAACCCGTTTTCCCGAGATTATTCCGCTGGTTACAGTTCTGAAAGTAGTGGACCGTGCAATCCAATTCCGGAAGAAGAAAAAAGAGAACATCTATATGCTGTTGGTAACGAAGTAGTTAATGACCTAAGAAGACACACCCGGGCATACGTAAAGAAGCTTGGAGGGTTACCAATTATCCCTGACTTACCTAGAAGAGAGTACAAGAAGAAAAACCGTCCTATAGCAGAAGATTCATTGTTGGTTGGAGACTGGGAAGAACTTGTAGAGACTACTTTGCAAGAAATTGAGCTACCTTTGAATCAAGAAGGCCCAGAAACCCCTTACATTTCTCCTGTTCACACCCCTGTTGGTTCACCCCCTCACTCTCCACCTCAACTCATGGTCGGTGTTAATGCCAATCAACCTCCTCCCAATCCACCTAATCCACCACCTGCATGGAAAGCCAGGTCACCCCTAAACCTGACTCCCCCTTTGCATGACCTACCTCAAGCCTTTGAGAAGTTACTGCCTAAATTTGACCCCAATGAGAAGATCCTAGTGGACAATCACCTACAAAGTTTCTACTTGGAAATAGAAGGTCTGAGGGCTGGGGAGCATGAAGATGTAGTGTGCAGGATTTTCCCGCATACCCTCAAAGGAGCTGCTGCATCTTGGTACTTTGGGTTGCTTGCTAACTCTATCCCAGACTGGGATACCTTCGAGAGAATGTTCAGAAGTAAGTACGCAGTACAAAAGACTCACGCTGCCCTCATGAAAGGACTGTGTGCATTGAAGAAAGAGAAAAAGGAAAAAGTGCACAGTTTCACACAAAGGTTCGCAGCATATCTTAAGAACTTTTCTGAAACAAACAAGCCTTCAGACAAAGTACTAATTGAGTACTGTACTTCGGCTTTGGGTCCTGATCTGGCCATGTTTGCGAAAGGTAGGGCCAAGCCTACTCTGACAGAAACCTATGAAGAAGCATAAGTGGTGGAGGCTGAGAGAGAGAGTATTGAAGATTACCCCAAACAATCAGGAGAGAGAAGGAAAACTCTATTGTTCACTAAGCCTAAAGAGGAGAAAGCACCAGACTATGAAAGTATGGCCAAAATGATGCAAAAGCTGTCTAATAAGATCATAGATTGGAAAAAGAGAAGGAAACACAGAAGTTCTACAGGCCTTATTATAAGAAAAGGGAGGAAAACAATCAGTCCCAACCTCCTCCTCACAATACTGCGTCTATGAATCTGACAGAGATAGGGATGGAAAATTTCTGCACCTTTCACCAGCAGCCTCACTCCGAAAGGAACTGTCCACAATGGATAAATTCAATGACGTTAGTTATGAATCAGATGTTGGATTCGAGACTAACGAAAGAAGATGATGATGAAAAGAAAGAAAATGCTGCTTCTACTTCTACAAAGGAACAGGAAGAAGATACTATGGCATTATGGAGTTCTGTCTCCTTACTCGATGCAGAAGAAGATATAACTAAAAAACACAAAGATATCAGCGAGGCTAACGTGACAACTAGAATTCAAGGGACGGTTAGCAATGACATTCTTTTACTCCCAAAGATCAAAAGGCTGCAAAGAAATATCAGGAAGAAATTTCAAGATAAATCCGTGGCTGATAAGACTCCGGAATTCACTATTACCAGCCAAGATCCTAGGCTGAACAGAACGCTGCCTGAACTAAACAAAGAAAAGGTGAATGCTGATAAATCTCTGTCCATTAAACAACAAATCGAATATGACATTGTTGAGGATTTGAAGAAGATAAAGGCAAATGTCCCGCTTTTTGAAATGTGTAAAGTACCTCAACAAAAATAAAGGTTGTTTAAAGCACTTGAAGCGTCAGAAGAGAAGTTGCCCTCTGACAATCAACCTCGGGACGAAGAAGAAATTGGAGAGGCTAGCACCGGAGGTAAGTCTAAAACCAAACATCCACCTTTCCTCCTGACGTTTGAAATCTTTAATCATAACGTACACAATTTTCTGGTAGACTCAGGGGCGTCGATTAATGTTATGCCCGTATCAGTATGCAAGAAAATAAATGGGCAGCCTAAGCCAACCACGTGGAGGGTGGTGCAATTGGATAGGACAGACGTTAAGGTAATTGGTAAGATGGAGGACGTTCTAATCCGTCTGGCATCAAATGACAAAGTATGCCAGGTTATTAACATCGTGGTGGCTGATATACCAGATGCTTACGGTCTGGTCCTGAGCAGAGATTGGTCAACTAAATTAAATGGGTATTTTGCCTTAGATTGGTCACACCTGTGGTTGCTGTACAAAGGAATTCCCAATCAGATTAAGGTTTTGAGAGAACCTCACATGAAGTACAATGTTACCCAACTGGATGAAAAGAATATACCGGTCAAACCTGTGTTGGGAAACTATTTCCTCGAGCTGGAACCAGGGAACTATCAAGCGAAGGAGGCCAGCGACATATCTGACACCCAGCCTGATCTCCTTCGATTTTCTCAGGCTGATGAGATTGACTGTAACATAGTAGATTTAGCAGTAGGAATAGATTCATTTTCAGTAGTTAATGATTTTTGGACTTTATTTTTTGATGGCTCGAAGACTTTAGAAGGATCAGGGGCCGGCTGCGTCCTTATTGATCCACAAAAGAATAAACATTTCCTGTCATGTAGATTAGAGTTTGAATGCACTAACAATACAGCTGAATATGAAGCACTGGTGCAGGGACTCAAGAAAGCGATTGAATTGAAGGTAAGCAATTTAAAAAAATTTGGGGACTTAGAAATAGTTGTAAAACAAATAAGAAATCAAATACATTGTGTTTCCCCTCACTTGAAAGCTTACCAAAACGAGGTATGGGATTTGCTTAAATGTTTTCATGCATTCAATATTATTTCAATCCCAAGAATGAAAAACGCAGCAGCTGACTTATTGGCCACTTCGACCGCCAGGCTTGTTCCCTCGAATAATCGATGTACTGTTGAATTGCTGTTCAGGCCTTCCGTACCGGATATGATCACCAATCTGAGGGTGTTCGATGATGATCAGCAAATCATAGAATGTTTAACAAATGAGGAGATATTCAAAGGAGCGATTATCGATGATGAAAAACACCAAGCCGAGATGAAATTTGACAATTTCATCCCTAAAGGGGTCAGAACGTTAGAGAAGATGTTTGACTTGAATGAAAAATTCCGAAGACCCGCTAATGTAAAGATGCACAGCTCAACGCTACAGTTCGAACTAGTAAACTTAGGGACTGAAACGGATCCTAAGTTTGTGAACCTCGGCAAATGTTGTTCACCAGCCGAGAGGGATAGGTTCGTCAGTTTGTTCAAACAGTACAAAGATGTCTTTTCCTGGACATACCAAGATTTAAAAACATACGATACCAACATCATTAAACACGTTGTTCCCATCAAGGTGGGAGTCAAGCCATATCAGCAGCCCTTGAGGAAAATGCATCCAAAACTAGAACCGCTGATCCAAAATGAGGTAAAGAAATTATTGGATGCCAGAATCATTTTTAAAGTCAGACACTCAGAGTGGGTATCAAATCTGGTACCAGTCAGAAAGAAGTCAGGAGAGATCATACTGTGCGTAGACTTCAGGAACTTAAACCGTGCCTCAGATAAAGACAACTATCCGGTGCCTCCCTTGGAGCAATTGCTACAGATGGTGTCCGGTTCTGAATTGTTTTCATTGTTAGATGGTTTCTATGGTTACAACCAAGTGTTAGTAGCCGAGGAAGATAGATTGAAGACAATGTTCAGGACTAAATGGGGGACTTTTGCCTATAGAAGGATGCCTTTTGGGCTGATTAACGTTGGAGCAACATTTCAAAGGGCTATGGACATAGCTTTCTGCGGGCTGATTGGACGAATCGTTGTGGTATACCTTGATGACATCACAATATTTTCGAAGAAAAGAGGGGAGCACGCGTTCCACCTAAAGCAAATTTTCGAACACTGCCGAAAATATGGCATTTCCCTCAATCCTAAGAAGTGCGTTTTTGCAGTCACAGAGGGAAAGTTATTGGGGCGTATAGTTTCAAAGAGAGGCATATCTATAGACCCAGAAAGAATTAAGGCCATTGAACAAATCCCTATGCCCCATAATAAAAAGGGAATGCAATCCTTCATGGGAACAATAAACTTTGTAAGAAGATTTGTACCTGATTTTGCCCAGACTGTTAAGCCACTCTAGCAGATGGTCAAGCAAAATACACAATTTAAGTGGACTGAAACTAAAAAGAATGCTTTCAGCAAAATCAAGACTGATGTTGCACATGCTCCCTCCCTAAAGAGCCCGGACTTTGGAAAAGACTTTATTATGTACACCTTTGCATCCGATGATTCATTGGCAGCCGTGCTTACCCAAAAGGAGGACGAGGGTGATGAATTCCCAATCTCTTTCATGAGCACTGGGATTCAAGGGGCTGAATTAAACTACCCAGCCATTGATAAGCAAGCATACGCAGTATTTAAGGCAGTGAAGCAATCCAGGCCTTATATATTAAAAAATCGGACCAAGGTAATAGTTCCTTACCCAGCTGTAAGGTCTCTTCTCGTTCAGAAAGAGTTGGGAGAAAGAAGGGGCAACTGGGTAATAGCCCTTCAAGAATACGACCTTGAATTCAAACCAGCCACTATAGTGAAAGGTCAAGGGCTATGCAAATTGATGACTGGAAGTAGAAACAACGAAGAACAAGCATGGGAAGATGAAGCCGAATTGCATGTAATGGATGTATGTCCTTTGTTCACGGCTCCTGAGTCCTGGTATAGAGACCTTGTGCATTACTTGCAGTTAGGGCTGTTGCTAGAACATTGGAGTTCAAAACAAAGGAGAGCTCTGTGTTTGAAATCAGCTTCCTACCAAATCATAGAAGGCGTATTATTCAGAAAGAACTACAATGGAGTCCTCCTGAGATGCTTAGAGAAAGAGGATACTAAGAAAGTAATGTCTGAATTACACGATGGTCCAGCTGGGGGACATTTTTCAGGTGACACTACAGCCCACAAAATCCTTAGAGCTGGTTACTATTGTCCTACGCTCTTTAAGGATGCACATGCACATGTTAGGAAATGCAATATTTGTCAAAGATGCGGTGGAAGACTGCCTGAAGCAGCAGCACCTCTAAAGCCTGTGATGGTCATGGAACCATTTGAACAATGGGGGCTGGACATTATTGGAGAGATAAAACCGAATTCTTCCCTGCTGCACAAGTACATTCTTACTGCTACTGATTATTTCACTCGCTGGGTCGAAGCTATCCCACTGCGCAAAATAAACGAAGACGAAGTCATCAGCTTCCTACAAGATCATATCATGACCAGGTTTGGAGTTCCAATTTCGTTAGTTTTTGACAATGCTAAATATTTTTCATCAATTAAATTGACTGCATTTGCTCATGATAAAGGGATAAAATTACATTACTCTGCTAACTACTATCCGCAAGGGAATGGCCTGGCCGAGTCCTCTAATAAAAACCTCATTAGAATTTTGAAGAAGACTGTAGTAGAAAACCAGAGAAGTTGGCACTCAGCCTTACCCAACTCCCTATGGGCTGACAGAGTCACCCCCAAGTCGGCAATAGGAATATCACCCTATACCCTTATGTACGGTAAGGAGGCCATCCCGCCCCCCAATATCGTGCTACCAGCTTCCATACTAGCCCAAGAGTCTAGGGGGTCCGATGATGAGGTTCTCCAAATAAGGATATATAATCTTCTGAAAGCAGAGGAGGCCAGATCCAAGGCTAGAGAACATTTTAAACAGCAGCAGGAGATAGTAAAAAGATGGTTTGACAAACATAAAGCTGGGAAAAGGGACTTGGAAGTGGGAGACCTTGTTCTCAAGTGGGATCATCCCCATGATGAGAAGGGAAAGCATACTAAGTTCCAACAATTATGGGTAGGCCCATTTCAGATCAAAGCAAAACTTGGCCCTGCTACTTATAAGCTGCAGGATTTACAGGGATGGGAAGAGAACCTACCAGTCAATGGTTTGGTTCTCAAGCCTTATTTTTCTTGAAATTGTCTTTGAGTTTCTTGTTTTGTATATAAATAAGATGTTGGTTGTTTTTGAGTAATGTTTTCATTTTGTTTGGTTTTAAGTCTATTGGTTTCAATAAAGGGAGTTAACTCGTGGTTATTTGAGAGACACCAAAATTTCTGGGAATGGTGGACATGTTTGAGTAGTCAGGCTGTGTGTTGCTATTTGAGTTCTTCCAGTCTAGCAGTTTTTCTCGAAATCTCTGTGTACATTGAATTCCTTCTTAACCCCTGCAAGATAAACAAGATTCGAGGAGTCTGGAGTACTATGTCAGGGCTCCATCCACGTCACATGTAAAATGTTCAAAGGAGCGACAGGAAAGGACCCATGGAAAGAAGCAAGGTGAACAGTATATTAAATATAAATGATCCCATGCCAAGAAGCAAATTCCAAAGGAAAATAAAGAGTCCAAACTTCTATAAAAGCATCATAGATCAAAGCGGTGCTGAATCACAAGCACTGAATTGCCAAAAGATCCTCTTCGTCCGTGAGCTGAAGCTTAAAACACACCACTCACACAAAAGGACACTATGGGATAGAGGATCCTGAATTAAAATTCAGTAAGAAAGGCGCACAGAAAGACTCAAATGAAAGGAACAAAATTCCAAAAGCACAAAAAGTGTTAAAATGGCATGGGAACGAGGAACAAACGAATATTGTTGTTTACTATCTGCTGCAATCCTGTGGTGTCCACGCTGTTAGCTACCTGAAGACAGAAGTAATAATGAAACTCATACTCGGGCCCCGACAGAGTTATCTGGACTTGAAGATCTCGGTTTCCACTTCCCCAAATTGGACTAGTATCAATGATTAAGGTACACACTTTGGTCATTTGAGAAATCCGGATAGCTGGAAAAATTTATTTGATGCATTTCGTTGTGAAACAGCTTGCCACTCAAAGAAAAGTCACCCAGAGATCTAGGTTCACCAGGAAATCGCCAGTTGTTGCTGCCGCAACTGTTCTCCCTAAATTTACTTTATTTAAATTCTGGGCCCCTCCTCATCGTTTTGCTTGGTTTGGTCGTGAAACTCTTGAGCCTCTCAGGCGTTTTTCTTTTAGTTTTACTTTGAAGATGGATGTCAGCTGGTTTATTTATTCCTTGTTCAGTTCCGGTTTGAGTCGTGGATGTCTGGTTTGCTGGTCAAAGAAAAGGAATTTTTTTTTTTGGTTCTTCAGAGTTTCCTTTTCGAAGAAAGAATGGACCCAGCTGTGCCTGATCCTTAAAGTTGTTTGAATATTTGATTGTTTCTTGCGATCGGGCCTCTTTTTTAATTTCAGATCGGAAGCTGTTAGTCTTCTATTCCGCTGTCGTCGCAGCCCTCAGATCATTCTTGTGTCCGACTCTCTGAATCTCGCCGACGTTCGATTCGTACTTTAACCTTAGGTCGTGTGCCCGTAGCCCTGAGCCATCCGCCGTTGCGGCTGGGAGATCCTCTGAGCTTCCGATTATAATGTCTGCCGAAGTCCGATTTATCCTCCGCCTGCCCTCATCGGTTGTCTCCAACCTTTGTCTCGTCCGCCGTTTCGGCTGGGAGATCCATTTAACTTCCGATGTGCCATCCTTCCGACATCCGATTTGGTCTTTCCCCACCCGCGGTTAGCTTATGTCTTCAACCCTGGTCTCGTCCGCCGTTGCGGCTGGGGAGACCCGTTTAACCTCCGATGTCCTATCCTTCCGGCGTCCGATTAATGGTTTCCCGCCTGCGGAGTGATTTCCCTTTCCAACGTGAGTCTTGTTGAACCGCCAGTAAATTTCCCACCATGGTCAAGGTAGTGGTGTCAGCGCCTGGTAATTTCCTTGCGGGATGGTTGTTGCATGAGTAGATCTTGCTATTTTGTTTTGTAACGTAAATACATAAATGATGCTTTTCTGTTTTTGCGCAGGGGAATCTAAGGGATTGGTGGAACTACGATGGCGCGAAGGTATAGCTGAGCGTTTCAGCGTGGATCAAACCGAGGCTAGAAGAACAAGTGAAGGAAAAGACAGCGTGAATGGCAACGAAGAGATGGAACTTGAAGACTTGTCAGTTACTAATAGTTCGTAGAATAATTTGAAGCGTTGGGAAGCTGAGAAGGAGAGAGAGGAGGCAGTCCAAGGGTCGCAAATTGTAGTTTAAAAGATCTGAAAGTAGGAATGAAAAGGGCTTTTTCCCTGGGAAATTTTGTAAACCATCTATTGTAAGAGGAACTACTTCATTTTACATGAGAGACTGCAAACTTTGCTCGCTGGAAGAGATGCAATATGGAATACATCACATGTATCTAATTGAGCTATGTGAAGAGGAACTATTTCGTTTTCAGCTATGACTCTTTAACTGTGAGAATGTTCTGATTTCTGAACCTATGTTCTTGCTGGAATATTCTTAAGTTTAATTTTGTGATGTGGTTTTCCATGGTGAGTAATATTGTCTTCATAAATAATTAGCTATCCGGTTGTTCAAATATTTTATAGAGTGTTCATGTGTTTTGGAAGAAAGTATCAGCTATCTGAAACATTTCACAATGCATGTACTGATTGTATTATTCACCCAACATGATAATTCTGCCCCCTAGGGATAGATTAGATAGTTAGTTTATTTCTTATTGTATCTGATTTGGTTGCTTGCGAGCACAAGATGAGAGGTAAGAACCTGCGCATCACATTGTGACCGCTCCCTGCATCTTGATCACCCTGCATTTAGTTAGGCACTTGCATTTCATTTCTTAAAGGCAAAAACATAAAAACTCGGTGGATCGGGCCGCAACCGGTAAAGCCTTTGTTTTGTTACTTGACCTACGGTAGCTAGACCGCAAACCGGACGGATTCCCTATACCAAACAATCAACGGGCTAGTTGGGAACGTTGATTGGGGAGAATCCCTTACTGTTTCCGCCTACGAATTTCCAGGCCTCAACACTTTGATGTGTTGTTTTTCAAAGATTTATTTCGTATTTACTTTACATTTTTAGGTTTGGTTTAATTTTAATAATGTTTAATGCATTTTATTTGGTTTTATAGGTTATAGTTGCTTTAATTTATTTTATTAAGTTTTATTAAGTTTTCTTTGGGCTTACTAAGTATTATATATCCTTTGAAGTCTGAAAATGCTCATATTAAAGTCTATTCCAAGGTTTATATTTACGGTCTAACCTTTGCCTTTGAGTTCTTTGTCAAAATTTTCATGAGAACATTCCTGTAGAGTGAAATTTAGGGTTAACGCAATAAGGCGCTACAGGAATCCCGAATCATTGGAAAGAGTGGTGGTTGATCATGGCCATTGCAGCTGAAGAAAGTCGAAGATAATGGAAGTTTTTCAGCCGCGTGTCGAAGACATCATGACACATGTTTATGGTTCAAGTTCCTAATCACGACAGATGTATGACGAGGTGTACAGATCATTGAGAAAATCATGGACTGTCACGTTTTCATGGTGTATAGATCATTGAGAAAATCATGGTCTTGATTCCCACGATTTCGTTTTGGTTATGAGTTTACTGGTGCAGGGAAGGAGGTCAAAAATCTTTGAAGCTTCCTAGAAAATATACAAGCCAGGTTACAGTGCAGATATGAAGAAGAATGGAAAGACCAACAAGTATGAACCTACTGATACGAGTTGGTAAAATGATTTTCCAGAATGTGCAACATTATTTAAAAGGGCGGGCTGGTTCAATTTCTTTGAAAATACCACAGGTTTCAACCCGGAGGTCTCATACCATTTTGCCCAGAATTTTATTAAGGATACTATAACATTCGATACTCTTAAGTTCGAATTAACAATGGAATTAATTGCTGAAGCTACAGGTGTATCAAGAGAGGGAGAAATTTTGTTTAAAAAGATCCCTTTCAACTTTGACCCAAAGGATTTCTTGCTACCAGAGATTGAATCCCTAGATTGGGAAAAAGGAGTTCATTTGGACAAATTCAAACCTGAATGGAAGGAAGCTATTGGGATTGTGCAGAGCTATGTTACATGTAGAGGAAGGATTTTTGTAGTCTTTAAATACCATATTAGGTTTTTACAACATATGAACCAGCAGTCAAAAATGAATTTGGCCTTTTTCCATTTAAAAAGTCTCCAAAAGATGTCTAACATAATTAAGGGGCATATTGAGCATACACACAAGTCGATATTTCACCATGCATTGATAAATTTAATTATTTGCACAATCTTGCAGAGGAAGAACAGGAGTTGGGACCATTTCCTATTGTGGTCAGGCTTTATTACTAAACAAGAGGACCAAGTAAAGAAAATCATGATGAACAAGCAGTTTCGTTTTGTTAAGAGGTTCAAGAAAGAGTTAATTGATGATCTGTTGTAGGATAATGTTCAGGAGAATAGTTCAAGACAGGAATTCAAAGAACCTGTGGATGGAAATGGAAGAGAAACACTGGATGGCAACCAAGAGCAAGTTTTGGAGAATTAGGAAAGGGAAAATATAGTTGTTTCAAATCATGAAGAAGATGTGAGTTCAATAGAGCAAAAACAGAGTTCTACTTGTATACAACAAATCTCAACCAAAGTTTTTGTTGAAACTGATTTAAAAGATAAAGTTTTGCAAGTTTCATAAGTTAAAGGTCAGGAAAAGGATCTTTTATAGATGAGAGAATCGAAGTGGAGGCCCAAGACCAGGGCTAGAAACAAACTCATGTTAAATATGAAGAGGATCCTGAACCCTAAATTGAAGAAAGAAAAGATTACAGTGATCGAGGATTCTTCAACTAAAGAGGATATGGAGAGTGAAAATGGTTTAAGACCTCAGCAAGTATACATTGAGGAAGAGCATTACGTTTCATTAGAACCAGTGCAAGGAGGACATAAAGCTTCAGAAAGGGAAACTACTTTCAATATTGAACAGGGTATGTCTTCAAAATTTCCTTTTGTACAAGAAACAGTGAAAGATGGGAAAGAAGATGACTTGATTTTTAAGAAGTTTGGCATCCCCTGGTTTTCAAATCAAGGTTCTACGTTACAAGGAGAAGGGAATATAGACTCAGAAATTGAGAACCTTAAGAAAAATCTGGAACAACACAAGTCTCAGATTTGTTTTCTAAACGAGACTAATGATAGATTGGTAATGACAAATAGAAGACTAAGAGAAGATTTGGATGATATCAACACACACTATCAAGAGATGATAGCTGTGTCCAAAGAGGCATTAAAGAGGAAAAGGGAGATTTAGATTCAGGTTGAAGGTTTAAACTAGAAAATTCAAAATCTAAGCCAATAGAATGAAGTGTTATTAAAGAGAATAAGAAGTCTGAAGTGAGAGCAGGAGCAAAGTAAGAAGCAATCTCATGCCTTGGAGGGGATTGCTATGTTGGCTGAAGCTGCTAAGAATTTATGAATGCTTTCTAGTGGCCAGGTGTTAAGTAGTTTAGTTTGTTATAGTTAATAGTTTTGTTATTTTGGAAAATACAACCACTTTTGTAACTATTTCGAATTCAGACCTAAAAGTTAGTTATGACAGTTACTTAGTTGGAAAATGATAAAAGTAGGAAAGAAAATGAAAGTAGGGTTCGAATTTTGTTCAAGAAGGGGCTTTAGAGCTAGATGTATGTAAAGCTAAGACTCATGAATCTCATGTAAGTTTGAATACTGATGCTGATATATACATACTTATAAGCCATTTTTATCTTCCATGTTGCTTTTATTTATGGTCTTTTTCGCCACTCTATATATAATTTCACTTCTTGATTAATATGTTTTTTCATGCAAGTGCTTATATGGTTTATATTTTATGTATTTCCATCCCGGTTCTTCATTTTAGTTCATGATTCAATACTTGTATTAGCTTGTTGATGATTTACCTTCTTGATTAATAAACTTTCAAACCAAAATCATAAAAAACAAGTTTCATCTTGCTTTTATTTTTGAGATTGTTCTAGCTTGTTCCTGTAGTAGTCTAGGAACAATTTCTAGCACAAACACTTAGGAAAGCGGAAGAGCTAAAAATTGCAAAGAAAAACATCAAAGCTCTGATTTCCGAACTCCGCACTATGGAAACTGGAAGTTAGAAAAATGAGAAAAATAAAAAAAGTGACAAATACTTTTTCGGCTTCCGCATTCCGCACGGCGAAAAGCGGAAGTTGGAAACCACAGAAATTTTATTGCGAACATGTAACTTCCGATTTTCGCATTCCACACAATGGAAAGCGGAAGTCGGCAAGTAAGAAATGAAAATTATGGAATCCGCATAGGCGGAAGGCGGAAATCGGGAATAGATTTCCCCAATGAGTTGAAAAAAATGGATTCCCACATTCCGCATTGCGAAAACCAAAATGCAAAAGGTGGAACCGCAATCGAAGCTCTACTTACATAAAGACTTCTTATTATACTTTCTTATTACTATTTTATAATTTATTTTAAAGACTTATTTAACTTGTTTTTTTAGTTGAATCAACTTTGTTTTCATAAAAAAACAATATTATGCAAAAAAATTGAATAATATAAAAATTACATAATTGTAAATTTCAAAAGTTTTATATTGTTGAAGATTTAAATCCACCAAAATTTTCTAAATGTAAATTTCAAAATTTTTATACTGTTGAAAATTTAAATTCATTAAATTATCATGGACAAAGTATCTTATATTTGAACTAAAAACGTATCGAACATCCGCATTCTGCATTCCGTACTTTGGAAAGAGAAAAGAGAAAGAAAATAAATTTGCGAAGAAAAACATCAAAGTTCCTATTTTTGCATTCCGCAGTGCGAAAATCGAAAGTCGAAAAAATGAGAAAAAATGGACAAAAACTTCTCTGGATTCCGCATTCTGCACGGTGGAAAGCGGAAGTCGGAAAGCACGAAAAGTTAATTGCAAACATGTCAATTCTGATTTCAACATTCGAAAGTTGGAAAGAAATTTATTTGAACTAAAACGTATCGAATTTCCGCATTCCGCATTACGTACTTCGGAAAGCGGAAGAGCTAAAAATTGCGAAGAAAAACATCAAATCTCTGATCTCCGAGTTCCGCACTACGGAAACCAGAAGTCGAAAAAATGAGAAAAATAAGAAAAAGCGACAAACACTTTTTCGACTTCTACATTCCGCACAGCGGAAAGCAGAAGTCAGAAACCACGAAAAGTTAAATGCGGACATGTAAGTTTTGATTTCCGCATTCGGCACAATGAAAAGCGGAATTTGACAAGAAAGAAATGAAAATTCAGGAATCCGCATAGGCAAACGGAGAAAATTGAGAATAGATTTCCTTGATGAGTTGAAAAAAAATGGATTTTCGCATTCCACACTATGGAATGCAGAAGGCGAAACTGCAACTGAAGCTCTACTTACATAAAGACTTCTTATTATACTTTATTATTGTTGTTTTTATAATTTATTTTAAAGACTTATTTAACTTGTTTTTTTAGTTGAATCAACCTCGTTTTCATAAAATCTAATATATATATATATATTATGAAAAAATGAATAATATAAAAATTACATAATTGTAAATTTCAAAAGTTTTATATTGTTGAAGATTTAAATCCGCCAAATTTTTCTAAATGTAAATTTCAAAAGTTTTACATTGTTGAAAATTTAAATTCGTCAAATTATCGTGGACAAAGTATCTTATATTTGAACTAAAAATGTATCGAAGGTCTGCATTCCACATTCCGTACTTCAGAAAGCGAAAAGCGGACGAGAATAAATTTGCAAAGAAAAGCATCAAGGTTCCTATTTCCGCATTCCGCAGTGCGGAAACCGGAAGTCAAAAAAATGAGAAAAAAAGGGACAAAAACTTCTCCTACTTCCGCATTCCACACGGCGGAAAGCGGAAGTCAGAAAGCACAAAAAGTTAATTGTGAACATGTATGTTCCGATTTGGGTATTCCGCACAGCGGAAACCACAAGTCGGAAAAAACATTTTATTGACGAAAAATGAAAATTCTGGAATCCACATAGGCAGAAGCCGAAAGCCGGGAATACATTTCCCCGATGAGATGAAAAAACGGATCACCGCATTCCGCACTACAAAAAGCGGAATGTGGAAGGCGGAAGCGCCCACTGTTATAGTGGCCTTGTAGCTTTAGGTTATGTTCCTTATCTAGAACAAGTGGATCATAAAAACTGATACCTATCATTTTATTGACATAGCATGAGTATTACGCCATTATGAAGCCACATAACCAATACAAGTCAAGGTCCTTTTGCAATAGAGCAGTAGTGACGATTAATTAAAACAGAGAAAGGGTTTTCACCATCTCATAAGCAACATTTTCATTTAGCCTAAAAATGGATACCTCTCATTTTATTGAGATAGCATGAGTATTACAACATTATGAATCCAGATAACCAATACACGTCACGGTCCTTTTCCAAGAGAGCAAGAGTCACAGTCAATTAAAATAGAGCAAGGTTGTTTCACCATATCATAAGCCCCATCTTCATTTAGCATAAAAACTGATACCTATCATTTTATTGACATAGCATGAGTATTACAACATTATGAAGCCACATAACCAATACAAGTCATTGTCCTTTTGCAACAAAGAAGGAGTCACAGTCAATTAAAACAGAGAAAGGGTGTTTCACCATCTTATAAGCAATATCTTCATTTATCCTAAAAGCTGATACCTATCACTCTATTGACATTTAAAACGCCTCTTTGGACATATACATATATACCATGAGTTAAATAGATTTGCAGAAATTTAAAGACAATCAGAGAACCTGTTTGTAAAGTCAAATAAGAGGCAATTTTTTTTCTACCACAATGAATAGTCAAAACATTTAAGCAGACTAAAGGAATACCTGCAAATTTAACAAGGTGCGAAAACCTCTGTTGGAAACTCTCTAGTGTAAACGAAGCGCAACAAAATCAATACAAGCAAAGCAAAGGAAAACAGTAACAAAATAGTGATTACATGGAGGCTTGTTTATATGTGCAAAGCAAAGGCGGTGCATTAGCAAATGTCGTAAATTGAGTATCGTAGCAAGATCTTGCATATCATCATAAGGTGAGCCAAAAATGAAGATATAGGCCCATGTCTGAATCAAATGACAAGATTTCTTGCATTAATGGAGCAACAATGCATTGATGAAGCATTAATGTGGATGAAGGGACATGGGAAAAGTGTATTCCATCGACTGAAGCAGCAGTGAAATGAAACCACGACCAAATTGACCCCACAAAATCTTAGCCTAAAGCCATAAACGGCCTCAAGAAAATGTTATACTAAACCCACAAAACTACTGGTTTGAAACTTTCGCAAAATCCTAGGCATAAAATCTTGGCAAGGGCTATGCCGAATTGAGGGAAATGAACTGCATTGAAGGACTGTGAAACCCTGCACAAAACAATATGCCAGGACTGGTCATTTAGGCCAATAGATAGAAGTCTAGTGAAAACACGCAAGCCACCTGTCAGAAAAAACACGCTAAACACCAAGTGGGAAGAAGGATCTGCAACTGGCAATCAATCCATCAAGTCCATAAATCCATTCACATGCAGCACCGGCCGTAAAATAGAGGACACATGCGCTCTGCAGGACATAATTTCTAGAATCAAGATTGGAGAATCAGGGACCCAACTAAAGTGCAGTAAAAAAAACCAAAATTGTTCAACATACGTGCATGAAAAAAAATGTAAGGACAAATCAATCCATAATGCGCAGTAGAAGCTGTAACAGGTGGCCATTTGGTCAGCATGGAAATGATTTTCACTGAGTGGATATGTTTGACAGAGAAACCGACCCCACAGGCAAAAAATTAACCAGCAGAAATGACATAAAGGCCCTTCTTTTCGACATGTTCACTGCTAGAATTGATACATCCGCGACTACTACGGAATGGGAAATGGCGAAAGAATCCTTATGTGATCAAGAAATTGCAGGAGGAGATGGAGTCGGCTGTCGGAAAACATGACCATGTAAAGCCGTCTCACACCCTTTAAACAAGCGAGACGCAAGACACAACAAATTTTGAGTCCCCATTTGCTAAGCCGATGCGACACGTGTCGAAATGTTAGTGGCCAGGGAGACGAGGAATCTTTTGAGACTACGTCTCCATTAGGAAATGCCTTCGGCGTAAATATTAGTATAATTTAATTTTAGGTATACTAATAATTGTCTAATTATTTTAAAAATAGATCATTAATTCATATACATATAGTTTAAATTAATAATTTTAATGTTAATTAATATGTGTATATACATTAATTTAATTTTTAAAAATGCATTAATTTATATGCATATAAATTTAATTTAAAATTTAAAAATATTTATTTGGTTGCAAATTAAATAATAAGGGGTAAATTGTTATAGTCATTAAAACTAATATTAATTGAGAAATAATCTAAGAATTTTATTTTTTAAATCTATTATTTTTTATAATTTCATTTGAAAATTGTAATTAAGGTTCTGGATGTGGGTGCCCCAAGACACTGTGACGTGGAGGGAGGGAGGACACGGTTTTAATGGCCACCTTCCATAGTTATCATCGTTTCCCTTATAATCATGCATACCTCACCTTCAGAAAAGCATTCCAACTTGCGTTCTATCCTGCACAACACCCGCATCTGTACTTTCGGTCACTTCACACAGACCTTGGCTTGGATGGCTTCTTCCCGCAACAAGGAAATTTAATGGTCGTCATCATTAGCATTGGGCTCTTGGTCACCCTGCTCGATGGCTTCACACGGATTTCTCTCCAGCAACAGACTATTTCGTGTCGTTCTTTCGGTCACTCTAGTGTTATTTGGACTTCCAGCCCTGGAGAAATCAAGGAAACATGAACTCCAACCAGAGAATCCACTCATCGACTATGTTGATCAGACTCAAGGCCACTCCTCGCAAAGGTTGCAACTCTAGGGGAGCAAGAAGTGGTGCAACATTACATCATTCTATCTTTGAGGGATATGTCTCCCATAATCCCCTTAGCGTGCGCACGGCAGTGGATGACTAGGAAGTCGAAGCTGTGGCTCGCCACCGCTCCACGCAACCTCTGCGACATTGACTCTCCCATTATTGGTGAATGAATAATGTTCTTACACAACTTCTCTGGGAACATGACCGCATTCCCTCTCCATCGACCTCTAGTGATTCTAATAGCTCCACTTCTTAGGAAACTACCTCGACCGCACCTAGCCTGAACCAACAGGACCCTGCAAAGGACATGCATCAAAATAGGGCATCAAGCACACCGGACGTGTTGCCAAAGCTTCAACCACGTGGCAAAAAAGGGGCAGCAAGATAAAGTGAGCATGCAGACTGATAACCAGTGGAAACGAATGTCGGCTCCTCCTCCCCCCGTGGAGTCGCACCAGGACCCTGAACCTGCTCTCTTGGGGGATGAAGATGACTAATTGAAGTCGTGCCCTATTGTTGAGGAACCATGACGAAAGTCGTAAGGGTTAAGAGCTTTATTTTCTCTTCTGTGTTTATTTCATTCTTTGTTAGCTTGTTAGTTTATGAAACAACTTTGTTAATTTTTTACAGTAGAAAATTGGTTTCCCACATCAAGGGAAAGTTATAGACAAATGTAATAACTTTTAGTTTCTACCCTGGCAAGTTTTGGACAGGTAGTTTTGGACAAGTGTCACGAAAACTCTATTTTTACTTTTTTTTTGTATTTTAATATATTTTTCTGCTACTTACATCAACAACAAAAATTAATTAAGGGATATTTAATGTATGTTGATGATGATGATTATGATGATTAATGTCCATTGAGACCAACTTTGGTCTATCGAACCTTAAGAAGGATTATACTTGGTTTACTTTAAAATCTTGTTCATGTGCTCAAAAATCTTACCAATAAGCTTTCCAAGCTCGCTATAGTTTTGGCAAGTTAGGAGGTTATAAAGGTTTGTATTGTAGCAAATACTATGAAACTCAGATCCAATCAGGGTGTAAGCAAGGCACTCTAAGAGAAAATGATTTTCATCATCAACGCTCGTAGACTCACACAGATGGAAAACCCTTTGTGCCCATCGAGTTTTAGGAATAGACCAACGCACTGTTTCACTACGGAGTTCATGAGAGTTCGTTCTAATCTTGGCTATATTAATTTTCTTCCATGAGCTAATTACTACCGAGAGATACTTCTGATCTTCCAAATTAGGATTAATGGCATCCTTATAGTATCTTAATTTTCTTTTAATCGTTGAATTTTCCTCACACCACAATTTCTCTTTAAACTTATAAGTAATAATATTTTTTACATTATCAATGTTCTGCAAAATGTCGTTTTCATCAATGCCCCAATGGTTTAACCAAGCCATGGTATCTTTACACCAACACTACTTGAGATGTAGTTGGTTTTGACTTGAGTTTAAAGAAATTTTAGGAAGTATCTTGTTTCCCATGTTATTTATCTTATGCTTGTATATCATGTACCTAGTCATGGGGGGAAGACCCACTTCTATGAGGAGAATGGGATAAGGCGTGCTGCTTTTAATTTTGAGATTATAACTTTATAACCGCTTCTATATTTTAATATAATTTTATGCTACTTACAACAACAACAAAAATAATTAATGGATGGTTAATGTATGATGATGATGATGATAATTAACGTCCACTGAGACCAACTTTGGTCTATCGGACCTTAAAAAGGATAATACTTGGTTTACTTTAAAATCTTGTCCCTGTGCTCAAAAAGCTTGCCAAGAAGCTTTCCAAGCTCACTTTAGTTTTGGCAAGTTAGGAGGTTATACAGGTTTGTATTCTAGCAAATACTATCAAACTCAGATCTAATGTGTGTGTAAGAAAGGCACTCTAAGAGAAAGTGATTTTCATCGTCAATGCTCATAGACTCACACAGATGGCAAATCTTTCCGCCCATGGAGCTTTAGGAATAGACCAACGCCATGTTTCACTATGGAGTTCATGAGAGTTCGTTCTAATCTTGGCTATATTAATTTTCTTCCGTGAGCTAGTTACTACCAAGAGATACTTCTGATCTTCCAAGTTAGGATTAATGACCTCCTTATAGTACCTTAATTTTCTCTTAACTGCTAAATTCACCTCACACCAAAATTTCTCTTTAAACTTAGAAGTAATAATATTTTTGACATTATTAATGTTCTACAAAATGTCGTTTTCATTAATGCCCCAATGGTTTAACCAAGCCATGGTATCTTTACACCAACACCGCTTAAGACGTAGTTGGTTTTGACTTGAGTTTAAAGCAACTTTAAGAAGTCTCTCATTTCCCATGTTATATTTATAAATAATTTATATAATTAATTACTATTTAATTGAATAAATAATTTATTTTATTAGAAATTTTAAAAAATTAAATTTTTAAAATAAAAACAATTTTTATATTTTTTTTTACAATTAGAAATATATTATTTTTTCATTTTAGTATTTTATTTTAATAATACAAAATTGATATGAAAATAGTTATATTTATATAATTTTTTTTGTATAGTTCTTAAATATTCTTTACTTATATGAATAAGGAGCAAAGCTCTTTAATATCTGCTGTAAAAGTATGATAAAACATTAGTAACAAGTTTTTAAGTTAAATTACCTCATAGTAAAAATAGTAATACGCTTTTTAAAGTTGAAAAGTAGAAATAAAATGCCCTATAGTATGTACATTAAATAGTACATAGGTTGGCTTTTCCAACATGTTTGTTCCATAGGGTTTCATGTTAGAAATGAAGTTTAAGGTGAAGATTATAGAAGATGTTCGTGTTATTTATTTATTTATTGGAAAAAATCATTTTTAAATAATTTTGTTTAAATTATAAATTGTAAATTAATAAATTCATATGATATGGTGTATACAACAGAAATAAAAAATGTTTGAATAATTAAACATAATTTAAAAATATATATATTATATCATATAATAAAAGATACACAAAGAAATATATAGAAATACTGAAAATATATTTATAATATTTTATATAAATAAATTAATATTTTATTATTATAATGATGATTAACATTCATTGAGACCAATTTTTGTCTATCGGACCTTTAGAAGGATAATACTTAATTTAATTTAAATTATTGTTCAAGCTTGCTAAGAAGCTTTCCAAGCTCACTATAATTTTGGCAAGTTAGGAGGTTATAAAGGTTTGTATTGTAGAAAATAATATGAAACTCATATCTAATGTGGGTGTAAATAGGGCACTCTAAGAGAAAATGATTTTCATCATCAACGCTCATAGACTCACACAGATGGAAAACCCTTTCCAACCACATGTAATACCCCTCGTAACATTGAGATTAATTTTGTTTAATTTTTGTTTTTGGTGACAAAAACTAATAAATGTTATAGCAGTATTATTTTCATATTAAATTGTGAATGTTGGATACAGAAGTTGGGCAACCATGCAGTTAATTGTGTAATGCCCCATTTTGTCTGTTAGACTTTGAGGGCACTTGTGGAGTGACCCGACTAAATAATATAAAATAAATGTTGTTTTCATGAACAAAAATGCTTATTGGCTAGTAGATATAAATTGTGATTATTTCTTTGAGCATGTTATGGATTAACTAGCACTTGTGAACTAATATGATGATTGTTGCATTATCATGAATGAAAAAAAATATATAACTTTGTCAGTAATTAAGTAGTTGAGTAATGGATGGAAAGTCAGCCCAGTCAAGTATAGTGGGGCCGACTTAGTTGAGTAAAAAGTCAAGTGAACGAAAGAATATAAAAAGGAGTGAAGCGCTCATCATTTGAACACACGGACACACTTTTGTAGCGCATGAGAGAGAGAGAGAGAGAGAGAGAGAGAGAGAGAGTTGTATCTGCAAGGAGAAGAAGGATCAATCTGGGGTTTTATCTTTTATCTTTTGATCATCTATATTGAGGAATTTTTTCTTGTTGGGTTTTTCCCTAGTTTAGGGTTTTCCCAGGGTAAATCTATGTTGATCTTGTGATACTGTTTCTTTCAGTGATCTTGTATATATGCTTATGTTGTGAAATTGAATTGAATGCTGATAATATAGCTTAACATATAGAGAATCTTAACAGGAACACCATTGAATTAACTTCACATACACCCACTGATCTAGGGATTAAAATCCTAGCATAAGAGAACATCTAGGAGAAAATAGTGGGATTTATGTGCACTCTCATGTGAGAGAGACACATGGTGAGGTGAATAATAATAAAGGAAAATTGCATAAAAATGGTGTTTTTAATAAATGCCATAACAACTACGAATTTCCTATCGATAACCAACCTTATAGTTATGTTTGCGAGCACATACGGTTAAACCATAGTTTTCAAGTGTTCTGTTCCATGCATTCTTCTCACTAACCTACGATTCTAGCCAAAAGTTAAACTCGCAGACCTCCTTAGTTCATTGATCGCGGTTACTAAGTAGCGAGGATTTTCTTTATTTTAGAGCGATTATGTGATATGTATTTGTATAGTGTCAAACTCCACTGAATAGATATTGGACGTATGGATCCATGTTTTTTTTACAAGTAACAAACAATGAATTAGAATTGAAGTGATATTTCGAGGAAAATAATATTTAAGAAATGATGAAATCTAAATGGAATGTTATTCCCAAAAATGATATTTAATGGATTGCAAGTAGTGAAGTCAAATCGGAACATGTGGTTAATTATTTAGGAAAGGAAATTATTACATAACTTAATGTATTAAAGTTATTTTTACAATATTATAAATAATAGATTAAATATATTTTGGGATTAGGATATGTTAGATTTTTATCATTCAAGGTAGCATTATATTAGGATCTTTAATTGAGAGAATAACAAGCACAGCAATCAAACACAAGAGACAATGAACACAATGTTTTTCTTCGGGGAAACCATAAAGGAGAAAACCCTACAACTTCCTCAGAGATAGAATCAGTACCAAAAGCAAAACCCCAAAAACAGTAAGATGATCTCCCGACAGCAGTAATCTTTTTGTTTCTTGTCCTAGCAACTTTTTCTCTCTCAGCTATGCGCTACAACTGAGTGTGAGTGAGTGTGTGATAAATAGAGAGGCTACTAATTCCTGACTGAACAATAACTCACTAGGGCCGACTTCTCTAGGAGAGTCTAAGAACCCTAGGGCCCCACAACTGCAGGGACTTTAACCCTTGATCAATAGGAGGGTTACCCACAATGACTTGACATGACTTGTTCACACTATAGAAACTCCTGATTGGAACATCGAGGCATGACATGACTCAATTACATTAGAAAAACTTCCAGGAATAAACATCGAGGTACAATAAATAAGATATACAAGTGAATACATTCTGAAGTTACAATTACATCAACACTCCCTCTTAACTAGGAAGGTATTCTCTCGACACAATTTATCAGCACAAGTATTCTTCTATGTATCATCTGGATCATCATCGAGTCTTCATCATCTTCATTTTCAAGTCATCTTCATTTTCAAGCCTTCTTCATCTAGATCTGGATCATCATCAATGGATCTGGATCGTCACTGGATCTGGATAATCACTGCTAGATCAACATCACTGGATCTAGATCATCACTCGATCTAGATCATCACTGCTAGATCAACATCACTAGATCTGGATCATCACTGGGTCATCATCACTGGTGCTATCTCTTGATTCTTCTCGTCACAGGAAGTTCTACAGAGCCATCCATTTTTCATGTTGGTTGTAGGCCTAGTCTCCATGTAGGTCTTCTTCAACGCTTATATCTGACCCTAAGTCAGAATGGCCCGCCCAACACTTACATCTGACCGTGAGAGAAACACATCCAACACCATGTCAGAAAGGCACGCCTAGCACTCACATCTGACCATGTGGGAACACATCTCACAACCCTGTCAGAAAGGCCCAACACTCACATCCGATCATGGGAGGAACACATCCAAGAACCATACTGGAAAGGCTCAGCACTCACATCCGACCATGGGAGGAACACATCCAAGAACCATATCGGAAAGGCTCAGCACTTATATGTGACCATAGGAGGAACACATCCAAGCACCATATCAGAAGGGCTCAGCACTTATATCCAGCCATGTGGGGAACACATCCTGTATCCATGCTAGAAGGGCTCAGCACTTATATCCAGCCATGTGGGGAACACATCCCGCAACCATGCTAGAATGCATCAGCACTTATATGCATCCATGTGGAGAACACATCCCGCAACCATGCTAGAAGGGCTCAGCACTTATATCTGATCATATGGGAACACATCCCATAGTCCCCTAAGAAAGGCTCTGCACTTACATCTGATCATGTGGGAACACATCCCACAGTCACATCAGAATGGCCCTGCACTTACATCTGATCATGGAGGAACACATCCCACAATCCCATCAGAATGGCCCTCAGCCCTAGGCTGAGTATTCTTGGTAACTGACCAGGTGCCTCCATTCAAAGAATGGCATTTAGCACTTATATCTGATCATGTAGGAACCAATCCTACAGTCACATCAGAATGGCTCAGCACTCATATCTAACATGGAAGGAACCAATCCTCTCATCATGACAGAATGGCTCAACCCTTACAACTAACCATGGAAGGAACCAATCCTCTAACCATGTCAGAATGGCTCACGAACTCATCACTTCCCCTTGGAGGGAACCTTGATCTAGAGAACACCAAGCTTCTCCCTAGAGTATTCAAACTTCACTCTAGCTAATGGTTTCGTTAACACATCAGCTATCTATTCGTCCATCGTAACATATTGGAGCTTCACTGATCCTCTCTGCACCATATCCATGATATAGTGATATTTGATCTCGATATGCTTTGACTTGTCATGGAACACCGAGTTCTCCGACAACTTCACACAACTCTGGTTTTCGCAATATATACAAGTAGCATCCAACTGGAGATCAAATAAATCAGAAAGTAGCTTCCTTAGCCATACTGCCTCACAACTAGCTGAACAAGCTAGAACATACTCTGCTTCAGCTATACTTAGTGCCACACAGGACTGCTTCCTACTAAACCAAGAGATCACACCTGATCCCATACTGAAGCAACACCCTGAAGTGCTCTTCCTATCGATGGCACTGCCTGCCCAATTTGCATCAACATAACCTTACAGGTTAATCTTTTGATTCGCCTCATACTTGAGCCCATAATCAATTGTACCCTTTAGGTACCTCATAATATGCTTTGCAACAATCAAGTGAACATGTCTCGGATCTATCAAGAACTAGCTCAAGGTGTTCACAGCAAAGCAAATATCTGATCTCATGTTCGTCAGGTACATTAAGGACCCAATCATCTAATGATACATCGTAGCATCAACCGCTTTTGATGAAGTATCACTCAATAGCTTCAGGTTCGATGCCATAGGTGTGGTTATGGCCTTGCAGTCCATCATCCCAAACCTCTTCAGGATCTCTACTGCATACTTCCCTTGTCCGAGGAAGATTCCATCTGCATTCTGCCACACCTCCATTCCTAGAAAATAGTGCATCATACCCAAGTCCTTCATTTTGAACTCGGCAGCAAGCCTTCTCTTCGTATCAGCAATCAACCCATCCATACCTGTTACAAATAGATCATCTACATACAGTACAAGTATCATTGGGTTACATTCTTCAACCTTGTAGTAAAGGTTGGAATCTGCTTTACTTTTGGTAAAGCCCAAACTGGATAGAAAGCCATCAATTATGTCGTACCATGTCCTGGGTTCCTGTTTCAAACCGTATAGGGCTTTCTTCAATTTACACACATGAGTCTCCATGTCATGTGTCTCAAAACCGAGTGGTTGCTAGCCATATACTTCCTCTTCTACTACACCATTCAAAAAGGCAGTCTTGACATCCATCTGGCGTATCTTCCATTTCATCACTGCAGCCAAAGCAAGTACTGATCTGATGGAAGTGTATTTGGCTACAGGTGCAAAGGTTTCTTCATAATCTATTCCTTCTTTTTGGGAGAAGCCATGGGCCACAAATCTTTCTTTATATTTTTTTGTGTTGCCGTCTGCAGCATGCGTGATCTTGTAGATCCATTTGGAAGTTACAATAGACTTCACTTTTGGTATTAGGACAACATCCCAAACATCATTCTCCACGATCGATTGATACTCCTCGATCATAGCATTCTTCCATTCTTTCTTCTCTATCACTTCTTCATAGTTGGAAGGTTCTTTATCCATGATGTCACATAGTAGGGCTACATAACCGGAACAAGACCTGGTTCTTTTCCTTTCTCTATGATTTTCTTCTGGAGCCCCATATCCTTCTGCACCTTGGATCGCTTCTCGTACCCAAGCAGGTTTCCTCTTGTGAGGATTCTTCTCTTGAGGTGGATCTACAGGTTCTTGAGGTTCTTCTATTTCTTAATTTTCTTCTTGATTTTCTTCATTCATGGTTGTGTCATGAATTCTGGGTGCTTCTGTTTCTTCAGGATCTTCCGCAGGTCTCTTTCTGGATTTGTTGTAAGCTGAGTCTTCGTCAAATGTTACGTCCCTGCTAATGTCAATCTTCTTGAATCCTAGGAAGTATATTCTGTAAGCCTTCGAGCTTTCAGAGTATCCCACAAATAAACCCTTCTTTCCTTAACGGTCTAACTTTGTCCTCTTTTCTTTTGGAATGTGTATGTACACTGTAAAGTTGAATATTCTGAGATGGTTGACTTCTGGTTTCTTGCCAGAAAATACTTCTTCAGGTGTCTTGTTCTCGAGTACTCTGTGTGGAGTACAGTTCTATACATACATCACTGTTCTAGCAGCTTCTGCCCATAGATGCATGGGAAGATCTTGATCATGAAGCATAGCCCTTGCAGCTTCCATGATCATTCTATTCTTCCTTTTTGCAACCCCATTCTATTGTGGATTATATGGAGTGGTTAACTCCCTCTCAATCCCTGAATATTTGCATAATTCTTTCAATTCATTTGATGTGAATTCTCCACCATTATCTGATCGAAAGGTTTTGATTTTCTTTTCTCTGTGGTTCTCGATTAAGGCTTTGAATTCCTTGAATTTGCTGAATACTTCATCTTTGTTCTTCAAAAAATATATCCATGTCCTTCTGGAAAAATCATCAATAAAAGAAACATAGTATACATACCCGCTTAATGAACTGAATGACATCGGACCGCATACATCGGAGTGAATGATTTCCAAGATTCATTTTGCCTTGCTCTTGCTACTTGGAAATGTCTTCTTCATATTCTTTCCTTTCGCACATCCTTGGCAGACTCCATCATGTCTTGCCTGAATTTCTGGAATACCTTAAACAGCTTTGCTTGCAAGTGGTAGTGCTCTGTAATGCACATGTGCAAGCCTCCTATGCCAAAGTTCATTTAGCTCTACTGTGTCATGGACCAAGGCTTGTTCTGGATGGCCCTTCAATTTGTATAGACCTCCCTCTTGTTCCCCAATCACTACTACATCATTAATAGTCTTTCCATTTGCCCACATGATAACTTGGCCATCTACAAATGCAACCCTCATGCCTTTTGCATCTAATGCAGATTTGGAGAGGAGGTTCTTCTTTAGTCCTGGTACAAACAATACATCTTGCATCTTCATATACTTTCTAGAGTCTAGCTTATAGGAGGATTCCCCACTACCTTTTATTGGATACTGGTAGTCATCCCCAAGTTTCACCTTGTGAGGTGACTCATGTTCAGATAATTTCACAAAAAATTCTTTGAATCCCGTCATATGTTTGGAAGCACCACTGTCTATAATCCAATCATGGCTTCCATGTGTGATAGTTCCCGTGAGGGCAAAAATCAAGACATATTCTTCATCACTTGAAGAATCATCATTTTCTTGCTTGATTCTCTTTATGGAAGGTTCATGATCTTCTATAGCATGAGCATGATGTCTTCTCTTGTTTCCCTTCTTCTTATGAGAGTTAATCTTGTTTTTAGGACAGTGTTTGGCAAAGTGTCCTCTTTCATCACATGTATAGCATTTGAATTTAGATAAGTCTTTTCTAGTGTTACCTTTCTGGTGGAAGTTCTTACCTCTGGAGTGATGAGAGCTTCTTCTTCTTTTCTTGGAGTGTACTGTGAGAGCTTGATCTTCGCTTCCCATCTTTTCTTATCGAGCTGTTATCTGAGCTTCTTCTTGAGAGCATTCTTCCCATATTCTGTTGAACTTGACTAGCTTCTTTCTGGCACAGATCCCTTGAATGAAAGAGTCCCATGTCCTAGGGAGACCATTCAAGGTGGCCATCACAATCTCTGCATTCTCCACTTCTTCATCCACTACTTCAAGTTGTTCTTTGATCTAAGAGACTCTTGTAAAGTAAGACTGGATGGTTTCCGCATTCTGGATCTTTACATTCTTCAATTGGTTTCTTAGAGTCATCTTCTGATTTATGTTCTTTCCTTTAAACAGTTTGGTCAAGGCATCAAACATATATTTAGGTGTCTTTAGAGAGGACACCTATGGTATGAGGTGATCCTTGATTGAATCAGCAATAATCCTTTTAGCCGTG
>LPNX011086669.1:87611-126772 GCA_001517045.1 Pseudotsuga menziesii | reverse complement strand
AGGAAAGTTGGAACAAACCAAAATATTGCGTGTTCAACAATTGACTTGAATTTAGAAATTCAAATTTAGGATGACAGTTAACACATACCTCATCGACGTGGGTGGACGGAACTGCAGCGAGACCTCGAACAAATGCATCACCGCCAAACAGGACCTCCATGAAATCGGACTCCTGCATGGAGATCTAACACAAAGCAAAGTATTAGTTAAAAAAGTATATACCTGACAATCATGGCAATCAAATGATGACAATAAATATATACCTATCCCATTGGTCGAGGCCTGCATCTATCATGCAGTCTAAAATATGCATCACGGGCCATGATAGCATACTGCAGTATTGTGTCGTGATCAAGAATGTTGAAACCATCATTGGCCACCCACTGTAACTCAAGATCTATAGGTGCAGTGGGTGCTCTGCATCTCTCTGCATGCACAACCATCATGGTACCATGCATTGTCATGCGTGTCACCTCTGCCAATGCACTACGCTCCTCAGTCGCTAACTGAGATGACTCAGCTACATCATCTATCCTAAGCATGGTCCTGGCAAGGTGACCTACCAAAGGCTCTAGCTCTGGCTGAGCTCCAGGATCTCTCCTAGCCCTAGGACGCACACGACTGCATCCCCCACCAACACCATAGAAGCTCAATGGTGTGCTAGTGTAATCTGGGTGAGTATCCAGGACAAACTCTGCATAGATATGTTTTACAAAGTATAGTGGGACCTGGTCATGGTGGGGAAACATACCCCACACTCCAATGAACCTGTCATATAAAAAAGGTGCTACAACCTCTAGCTTAAACTCCTTGAGCCTAAGCGGTTGACCAGAGGTGCGGTCAGGAGGGATATCAAATAATGCTCCCTTTACATCATGGCCAGCTGTTGCATCTCTCACTGCGGCCCAGTTATCAGGACCCTTCACAGCAACCCTTATGCTCTGACATGCAGAGGCCCAAAGAGAACTCAATGGTCCGATGGACCTGCAAATCTTCAGTAGATTGTCTATTGCCTCTAACATCATCTTCATCGAACGTGATGCGGGAGAGTTCTCTGGAATGGAGAGGATGTTTTCCCGCAAACACTCACGCTGACTAGTAATGTCTTGCAACGTGATATGTGTGATCTCATGCTCCCATGGTGCTTCCTCGAGAGGGTCAACGCCCTGATGTGCAACACTTGAAAATTAGATGAAAACATAAATGTCAGTCAAAATACATACATCAATTGTACATGAATTTGAAATCAATATAAATTAAAGGTATCGATAACTGAAAGAAATATATATAAGTGGTTAATGTACCTATCTCATGGGGAACCTCCCCACCGACAGCAACAGTATCCTGATCCTCATCACTCACATGCACAGAGTGGCTGCCACTCATCTCCCTAGCAGGAGCATGTGTTGGCATAGAACCCCTAGGCGAACCTGTGAAAATAGAGACATACAAGTTGATGATTAAATATACACATGTGAAATAATTTAATTTTATTAACTAACAACATAGAGTACATCATGCATAATTGTATACTTACGAGTCCTCTACCGACCTCCGGTGCAAGGAATGGTCGCAGATCCGCCAGTGCTCTGCCTTCGACGAATCGAAGAACACCGTTGTAGAGATGCATCTGCATGAAATAAGGCATAGTAAATGATTTTTTGTAAATAACTCAACGTAAGTAACTCCATATATGGATACGAATAAAAAACTCTTACTCAAAAAACCACCCAAAAGTTTACAAAACAAAATGGATTGACGAGTTTTTTGTTTTTGCTTTGAAGGTGGTGTGAAGAAGACTATCGAATATGTGGTGTGATCAGGGTTATGATTTATTTTCATAATGTTGAGTACTCATTTATTTCTTGTTCAATTTGAGATTATGGACATGGTACTTATTTGGGTGAAGCTTCATATTTAATACGAGTTCAATTCTAGTCACCAAAGGTTTTTCGGGTTATAGGGAATGCTTTGTGAGTTTTCGATGGGGAGGAAATGGGTTACAAATACTTGGGATTTTAAACTAATTCCTATAGATATTTATAATTTTAAACTATTTTTTTAAATTCTAATTACGTAAAAAAATTTATCCATTTAAAAAAAATTAAATTACAATTCCAGTTTTCCATAATTTAATCCATAAATTTATATATTTTATTATTAATATATTTTACTATTATTTTAAATATTCTAATTTTATAATTTTCAAAATGTTGAATATAAATCTATATATTTTTTCTAAAAAATATTAAAAATATAATTTTATCTTAAATTATGGATTTCTATTAATTTTTTTAATTTGACCAGGGTCCTGATAACTGGGTCGCAGTGAGAGATGCAACAATTGTCCATGATGTGAAGGGAGCATTATTTGATATCCCTCCTGATCGCGCCTCTGGTCAACCACTTAGACTCAAGGAGTTTAAGCTAGAGGTTGTAGCACCTTATGTATATGACAGGTTCATTAGATCATGGGGCATGTTTCCCCACCATGACCAGGTCTCACTATACTTTGCAAAACATATCTATGCAGAGTTTGTCCTGGATATGCACCCATATTACACTAGCACACCATTGAGCTTCTATGGTTCTATGGGAGACCATTTCCCAACACATCCGTTAGACTCTTCCTAAATAATAACATTCCTGGCTATGAAACACATAAGCAAGATGGAAAATTTGCAGTCATGTATGGGAAGGATTGGGGATTCACTAGATTGTTACCATAGGGGGTTGGAAATTCAGAAACATGTGTTGGGAGACACGGATCCGAGGGTTGGAGAAACTTGCAAGTATGTGGCAGAGACCCATGTGCATACAATGCAGTTTTTAGACACTGAGAAGTTCTGCCAACGTGCTCTAGAGATCCATAAGTTGCATGGTGCTTTGGCTTTTGTAGAGGAGGTCGCTGACGAGAGGATGATGGAACTTATCTGTGAAGGGAAAGGGGATTATGAAGAAGCCCTTGAGAATTTAGTATTGGAAAGAATGCCATTGATGTCTTATGGTTTGGATGTTGAAGTGGCCTCTGTGGATTGTAGCATTGGGGACACATATCTGGCAATGAGAAAGGATGATGAAGCTGTGTTTTCCTATCAGAAGGCTCTCACCGTGCTCAAGTCTGCGAAGGGCAAGAGCCATCCTAGTGTTGCTGCAGTTTACGTTCGGCTCACAAATGTGTACAGCAAGACTGGGAAATTGAGGGAGGCCACAACATTTTGTGAGAATGCTTTGAGAATTTACGAAAAGCCCAGTATGGGAAGCCCCCTACTTGATATTGTAAATCGATTGACTGAGATAGCTGTGATCTATGAGGCCATGAATGAGCCTGAACATGCTTTGGGTTTTCTTCATAAGGCGTTGGAAGCCTTGCATGATGCTCTTGGTCAGTAGAGTGTGATAGCAGGCATTGAAGCACAGATGGGTGTTGTATACTATATCTTGGGGAAGCATGTTGAGGTGAGAGATTTCCTAAGGAATGCCATTGCAAAATTGAGGACTAGTGGGGAGATGAGATTTGTCTTCTTTGGCATTGTTTTGAACCAAATGGGACTTTCTTGTGTGCAATGCTATGCTATAAATGAAGCTGCAGATTTGTTTGAAGAAGCAAAGTTGATTTTGGAAGAGATTTGTGGTCCCTATCATCCTGATACGCTTGCCGTCTGTAGCAATTTGGTTGGAACGTATGATGCAATGGGCAGGTGAATAAATTTTAACTTTTTATAGTAGTTTGATTTTGATTCCAAGTTCATTGCTTCAACATTACTCCAAGCTTGTCGGGTATTCACATTCTTATGGCAGCTTGGGACGTCCTCTTAGGAATTTTGAATTCATTTTTGATGATTTCACTTATAAACAGGGGGGTAAAGAATACAAACTCGTCGATGTGTTTTTAGTATCTACGCAGATTTTAAAGCCCTTTAGGTTCTCAGTCACAATGTTTTTGGGTGTAGATCAACAGTAAATACTGTAAGCTTATTAATAATTTTTCATGTGATTTTTCTTTTCAACTACGCTTGCCAACTTCACTATACCTTTAATCAATTCTCCACATTTACAAAAAGTTTCGTGTGCTAATTAGCATAATTTCACAGGAACATACACCATTATATTTTACATATATTAATAGTAAAATGGTATTTTTCCCTATATATTTGTCATTTTTGAAGATTTGTAGGATTTTTGTGATCAATTATAGTTTGGTAGTGCATTTCTCTAGAAATTTATTTCTGAAATACACAACTTTATCTATTTCGTACAGGTTGGATGATGCAATTGGTGTATTGGAGCATGTGGTAGGAATTAGAGAAAAAAAACTCGACACAGAAAACCTAGATGTAGATGTTGAGAAACAGAGGCTGACAGAGCTCTTGAAAGAAGTTGGCAGGGATAGAAGTTGGAAGGAAAAATCCCTCCAAACCTTAACAGTGCCAAGTTCCCAGAACAAGAAAAAGTAAGACACCAAGAGGGTAAAGCATAGGCTGATTATACATAAGATCATGGATTGTTCCTAGGAATTGATTAAATGAAAACACGTCTCTCTACATTGTTCTTTTGTGATTGGCACAAGATGGAGTGTTGTAGGATATTGAAGTGTTTAATAATGGACTGATCTAATTGGACAGTGCTAGTGTTCAAGTTTCCTAAAGTCTATTTATAGAATTTATGATTGATTTGGGATTATATACTTCATTATATACAAAAATTTCATTAAAGAGAATAACATGTGGGTGCCTAAGAAGGACGGAGTTACATTCAGTCCCTGAGTTTGACCAGCTCAAAATCAAAGAAGAACAAAAACAAATATGCTTAGAAAAAGTCAGTGTATCTGAGCCTTTATTTAATGGTTTTTAGGATGAGCCAAGTGATGCTAATATTCTATCTTTTGATGACCTAGTTTTAAACAACATTTCTTTGACACAAGCATTGCAATGAAATTTTATTTTCTCTTACATTTGTAGAATGAAATGTTGTTTTCGACGTATGCTGCTCTGTCTCTAGGCCAGATGGATTCATGAACATTTTAATAAAAATATATTATTTTCTCTCTCATGATTGACTAACTTGTTCCTTCCCTCTTGCTTGCTTGGCTCTGTTAACCTGGAACCCTATCCGAAGAATGGCATAGAACCCTTATTTTTTCACTTCTCGGCGTTTAGCTTGAGAAAATTATGCATCTGCCATGTCAAACCCTATAACTTTGGAAGGAACTAAATTAAAGGTCCCTAGAAATTTGGAAGGAACTGAATCAAAGGTAGGCATGGGGATAAAATAGGGCACATATCTAGGAAAATTTTGCTCTCTTTGTGATGCAAATGCCCAGGTTGATGTGATAGTATCCTCCCTCATCCGGTATTACATTGTTGATATCATTGGTGTTATGAGTTGGGGTTGTTATATATGCGATGTATTGCAAGAAATTTTCTATAGTGGCATATCCCTGTGATGGGATTTCATTCCACGTCATTAAGTACTATATGAGTTTTCTCTACTCTTCTCTCCTCAGTTTATGCCAGTCTCAGCATTTCTCAAGTTAAGCTCCAGTCCTAAGTTTAAAAAATTTAAACCTTAACATGCATTATGGGGTTTGGTATGTGTATTTTTTGATTCAACCATTCTGTCCCTATTGGTCCATTTTGGTCTAGCTTTACTTTCATGTCAAACTTCAAAGGCACACCATCAAAGCATGGATTTAGGTGATTGTCTTATAGATAAAAATGGTCTCTCCAAGATGAATGGTTGGCAGGATCGTTCTCTCAGTATAATTGAAAAAATCAAGTTTCCATATCAGCACCATGACTTAGAATCTTAAGATAGCCCAGAAAATGAAATTGGATTGCAGCCCAAGATGCCTTTGAGTATGGAATTTAATCATGGACATAATAACTTATTTGGTGAATTCTGGATTTATTCCTGCCATAATTTATCCCATTTGTATAGAGAGCTCTCTCTTCTATTCCACCTCTGCCTTGAATACACATAAAACTCAGCTTGTTCTAACAACTAGATATGCTAGTGGTTGGCAAACTCTTAGAAGCATAAAGCTCTACTTAAAAGTTAAAACAACAGATGTTGACAGTCTATACAGATAGTCTGGAAGCCAAGGTTCAAATGGACTGAAATCTCACCAAGTATTTCATCTGGTTGCAGGTGGAGGTGGAATTAGAGGCTTTGATGCCTGGATTTAAAGGTTTGAAAGGTGAATTATTGTTGATAAAGTGTTTAACTAAATTGACATTTTTTTTCTGGTGTCTTTGTCCTAGTGCCTGCATTTCGTCACCCAAGGGACATCAACAAAATTTTGATTTTTAATTTCTAATTTCAGAAGTATCCATGTGAAATAGACAAAAGAAGGGTAGTGGTATAGGTGTGTGTGACAAGTATATTTATTTGGTGTATATATATGTTGAAGAAGATTGTCCATTGCTTTGGAAAATTAGAAAATTGTAGGTCTCCAAGACTATACTGTTGGGAAGATTAGTATGAACTGAGGTGTGAGGACCTGTTAATAAATATGTCATGTTTGTTGAAGTTTCTAGTTTCATGCAAGTCAAGATCTTGTCAATATTTGTTACGCTTCTTGTGGATTACTAGGACCTGATTTGGCAGTAGTCTATCTTATTTGTTGTACGATCTACACAACCCATTTCATTGATGCATTTTTTTGACTATATGTTCTGTGCAATAGAAACTCAAATGCTCTTTAAATGTTCTGCAGAAACTCATCATGAAAAAGGGATGTTGTGTGGAGCAAGCGCCTAGACATGGACAATGGGAACAAGGGCATCAGCTAAATTTTCTATGGCTTTCATCAAAGTGTTTTCTCTAGTTTCAATGCAACAACTATTTCATATTCAATATGTAAATATTACAAATAGGTTATTAAGGTTGGATCTATTGTGGAGGACCAATATGTGCACATCATTATATAATAAACCATGAAACACGATAATTAAGATATTTTGCTTAGCCCATCACCAAAGAAGTCACGAGGAAGATGATAAATTTATCTTTGATTTTCATAAAGTGTTTCCCTTGTATAGAGGGAGTTCTACGGAGTTTTATAAGCTTTGTTGTTTAGATTTGCTGTGAGAGAATGGGTTTGAAATTTTTTATTTATAATTATCTCCAGACAAACATATTTGGTATTCTTTTGGTGGTCACAACTATGAATTTACTTGACATGTCCATTATTGTGAAAAAGGTTGAATTCATGCTCTACTGAATGGTGGCGGGATAAAATGTTGAAGTGAAACCTAGTCAGTTCTTTCAGGTGAAGGCCATGTGCTTCACAAGGGTTATTAAGTTCTTATTTTCACATTTCTTATATCTGGTATTAAGTTTCATATAGACATATTGTATTTCTCAGAAAGTAAGGAAATATATGCATCAAATGAGAAATCTTCTTAGGAATATACAAAGTCCATCATGTGTTGTTCATGCTATTTGTCAAATTGGAGTATGTATTTCAACTCTAAAGATATCCAACATGTGTTTCACTCCATTTGTCAAATTGCAATATATATTTCAACTTTAAATATGTCAACGCCGAGGCAAAGGCAATTTCATGTAAGGTTTGATCTATTTCTAGTGGTGATGATAATGTAAAATCCACAAAAACCAAGCAAGATTATACTTATGCCCAAGGTAAGATAACCCATGTGAGCAATAAGTGGTAGACTATTTCTGATGAATTTATGTTTGATGTACCGAGCTCCATCCCTTTTTCCAGAATACCGTTGAGAAAGTTTGTGGTTTTCCTTGCTTTTAGACATTGCTAGTTAATTGGGATGTTCAAGTTCATTTGGTAGTTGATGGGTGGTAGTTGTTGTCATTAGGACTAGTATTTATGTTTCTTGGCTTTTGCTAGATCAAACTGTCTATTTATAGCTAGAGACTTGTATGTTGGGCTCTAGTTAGGTGTTTCAGATAGATATATCTGCTAAGAGGCGATGCTTTTCCTAATTCATGTTTAAGAGGAGATCTAACTTACATTTTATGTTATGAGCAGTATTTGCATGGTTTCTTAGAGTCCAAGCAAAAAAAATATCTATGTATATAATTGAAGGCTTTGGATTACAGATATATTTGGATTTCCTGCACTATTTTCCTCTCATCTAAGATTTGTGTTTCATAGAATGTGCAAAAGTGGTGTATGTCTGCATGGAAATTATCACTGCATAATCCTTCGAATGACACTAGTTGGGAGAGACCAAGTGGGTCTCATAGCAAGAACATTGGTTGCAAGGATGAAGACTTGTTATGTTGAATTTCGTAGTGAGTTACAAGACATAAAACATTGATAGCAAAAGTTCAAGCAAGTGGTGCAAGGTAGAGTTCCAGTCACAAGGTAGTGAATGGCGTTGGGAGGTAGTGACTTGGGGGAAGCCAAAAGTGAATGAAACTACAATAAAATATATGATAATAGTTATTATTTAGTGTTACATGGGGATGAACCCCCCAAGGTTGAGGGCATGCTCCCCTTGTTTCCCATGCCTTGGGGGCTTGGGGACTCCTTGGGAAATGTTTCTCCATGCCCTTTTTTCTCTGGAAACTCGAGGAAATGCACAAGGAACATTTTGGAGAGGTGGGGGAATCTAGGCACTCCTTCATAAAGAGGGGGACACTCAGATGCTCCAACACAACTTTTTATTTTATTTTCATAACTCAAAAAACAAAAACAAAAATAATTAAACTAATAAAATTAAAAAGATACCCCACCCTACCCCTATTAAAAGCTAAACCCATCTCTTATTTTCACATTTGAAACATTTATTATATGCAAATGGATTTCCTTGGAGAGAAGCAGCCATCAACGAAGAAGAGAGGACTGATTTTCCAAAGGGAAGGAGCGATTTTTCAAGGGAAGAGGGATTTCATCATTTGAAGGTTGGAGCAGGGGGTTTGAAAGCTGGATCAAGGGTTTTGAACTTTGAAGACTGGAGCATGGTTTGGTTGGTGTGCCATTGGTCACTCATGAGAGTGACTTTGACTCATATATTGACACTCACATTGAATATCTTGATGGCTTCATGCAATAGATGCATGGGGAGGACAAGTCCATGGAACTATCCCCTTGATGCTCTTTTAATGCTTTCAACTTTCTTTAATTTAGTTTATGTGACATGTCTATGTGAATGTGCCTCTCGACACAATGAAAACAAGTTTGATATTTAGATATACGAGGGTTCCAACAAGGGTAGGGTTTCTGTGAGGTACGAGTTTTTTTCGATAAAGTTCACGCATTGTCAGACGTACTTCCTATAGAGAGTTGTTGAGCTAGAAGATATTTAAATATTTGCCTCGGTTGGAACTCTGCCCTGACTGGAATTCTGCCCCGATTGGAACTCTACCCTAGATGGAACTATGCCCCGGCTGGAACTCTGCCCCGACTGGAACTTTGCCACAACTGGAACTCTGCCCTTGTTGGAACTCTGCCCCAGCTGGAACTCTGCCCCTACTGAAACTCTGCCCCAGTTGGATTTCTTTGTCTTACAAAACCCATCTACTAGGGTATTATACATAAGGAGATTATGAGATTGTTGTTTGCTCATCATTTGGATGAAAATATTGACCTCAACCTCGATTTTGTCATTCTTGCAAATCCCTTTGATGCGGCTATTGAAGCTTATGATGTCTAGAATATAGCCATGTGCTTACATTCCTTCAAACACTTTGAATGCAGCGAGATTAAAAGTATGGAAATAGTGTTGGGAGCTTGAAATCATATTCTTACATATGGAAATGGTTTTCTTCGTTAAACCCTAGATGATAGGTCAATGGTGGTGTTAAGTTTTCTAAAGGGAGTCGTGAGTCTGCCCTGCTTAGAAATCTAACCCAGCTAGAACTCTGCCTCGACATGCATGCCCCAGCTAGAACTCTGCCCCGACATGCCTACCCCAGATGGAACTCTGCCCTCAGTTGGAACTTTGCCCAGGTTAGAACTATGCCCTGGATGGAACTTTTCCCTGGCTGGAACTGTGCCCCGGATGGAACTCTGCCTCGGTTGGAACTTTTCCTATCTAACATTACCAACGTAGAACTGTGAATATTCCAAATATCTATTTGCTATCTCAATAAATTTCTATAGGAAGTACGTTCGACAATGCATGAACTTTATTGGAATGAACTCTTACCTCACAGGAACCCTGCCCTTGTTGAAACTCTTCCCTTGTTGAAACTCTTCCTTTGTTGGAACTTTGCCCTAGCTGGAAATGTGCCCCGGTTGGAACTTTGCCCTGGCTAGAACTGTGCCCCGGCTGGAACTATGCCCTGGCTAGAACTATTCCCCAGCTGGAACTCTGCTCCGACAGGAACTTTTCCCTGCTAGAACTTTGCTTCAATTGGAACCTTTCCTGTGGCAGGAACCCTACCTCCTTGAGAATCCAAATATCTAAATATCCGCTAGCTCAATATGTTCAACAATGCATGAACTTTATTGGAATGAACCCTGCCCCGATTGGAACTCTACCCTGGCTGGAACTGTGACCCGGTTGGAACTTTGCCCCGACTGGAACTCTGCCTTGGCTGGAAATTTGCCCCACTAGAACTCTGCTCAAACTGGAACTATGATCTACTGGAACTATGCCCCAACTGAAACCTTTCCCCTGGCTAGAACTCTCTCTCCTTGAGAATCCAAATATCTAAATATCTGCTAGCTCAATACGTTCGAAAATGCATGAACTTTATCAGAATGAACTCTTCCCTCACAGGAACCCTACCCTGATTAGAACTCTAGCGCAGCCTAGGTCCTTCCTTAGTTCTTCCTGTTGGCATTCTATACCGAGTTTTCTCCATTTAGACTTGGATGTTATTAGATATGGATCTAGGATCCTTGACTTACACCATTATTTATATTTCAGTTCCTGGATGCATACCCACTTCTCTTCTCTCGGAGCAGTGGCATGCTATCAGAGTTTAGGGTTTTTCAGACTTTAGCTTACATTGATACTTCACTTTATGTTTCTTATTTAAAGGAGCCATTTTGATGCTTCTGCTTTGTAGTGACAATGATTGTATCTGGTAGTCCCATTGACCTACTCTTATTGGATCATATTGTTAAAGGCCTAGAATATTTAAGCGATAATTTCATGTATGGGATTGTTGTGCAGTTGATAAATATGAAAATACACAAAAAAATTGAATGATTCTAAGCAACATACATATGAATACATATTTCAAGTTTCCTGAAGTGCTTTTGGCTTTTAACTGCTTCTTGATGAACCATTTTTTGGGCATTAATGATGCAATTGGAATAAGGAAAAATGATGTGGATATGGACCCACAATTTTCAACTTGGGAGGCGGGATCAGTGGAGGGTTTCTAGGACCGTATGTCTAAATGTTGGCTAGCAGCTTCCTTTAGGGATCAAGAATTCTCATAGTGGCTTGTTGAGTCAATGGTACAAAGTGCACCCACTTAACCCAAAAAATCCCTCACTCATCTCTACATGACCTACACCACCCAAGGACACCCATACATGACCCTCATTTGACCCCATTTGACCCCCACACCCTCAAGAAGGCTTAAAAACATTAAAAAGGGCTTAAAAACCCCTAAAAAGAGCCTAAATAGATCTCATAGGGGCTAAAGCCTCCAAAAAGGGGCTGAAACCCCTCAAAGGAGCTAAAGATTGAGCAAAAGGGGCTAAAATCCCAAAAAGGGGGCTAAAGCCATGACCAGGGGATTAGAACCCTAAAAAAGCTATAAATAGAGGGGTGGGGGTCACTCTCAAAATATTCCTCCATTGCATACTGTTATGTTGCTTGAGTGGATGCCTTGAGACCATTTTCCTATCAAGCCACCCACACTCCCTCTCATCCATCTTCCCTTTGAGCCATAGCTCCCCCATTTCCAAGAGAGAGAGGTGCTTCTCTAAGCTAGGGCATGGTGGCCCATTTCCACCAAGAGGTATAATCTGTTGTTTAATATCTTTTTCATTTTGGTTTTTTTCTAACTCAGTTTGCTTGCAGGTTTATTTCATGTTCTAACAACTGTATGCAGGGTTCTGGAGTCTAACCTTGTGTGCAGGGTTTCCATTTCTTTCTTTTCTGTTCTTTATTTCCTTTTTGTTTCGTTTTTCTTGCATAACCACCAGGAACCCTATCCTTCTATCCCATAGACGGAAGGTAGCCATTCCTGCCCTGTAGTAAGGGAGAAATCCCTACTACAGAACTGGAAACCATACCAAGTCGATCCCACTCGATCCCTGGGTTTATTTTTCAAAGTTGCAGTTTTTAATTCTGTTTTTTACCCTAGTTTAATTTTCTGTTAAAATCTAGCTTAGATTCTTGTTTATTTGCATTTCTAGTTACTTTCGAGCCTCCTCAAGGAAAATCCAAGTCCATTTGGTTGCAGTATAGGTTACTGTCGACCGAATCTGACTCGGGATAAAAAAAAAATCAGTTTTCGGAGCAGGTCACTCTTATCGGGCCCAAAGAGAGGACCGGGTCGCTCATTTTGGCCTCACAGGTGTGACCAGGTCACTTATTTAGCCCCGAAAGGTGCGACCCCCTTCCAAAAGTCAACCCGCTTCTATCTGCAAATTCTAAGCGACCCCCTCACTTGTTTCTGGAAAAATTCCCCTCGCCACATTTGACCCGAAAAGTGCGATCTATCACTCAGAGTTTGATTTTTTTTAAATTTAAGGACTGTCAGTGTGGCTCAGCTGCCTTTGTCCATCCAAACTATTTTTATTTTTATTCATTTCATTTGCAGAATGTGTAAATCAAACTGTAAATCAATGGTTAATGGATTAATGAACATAGCTTGATTAAAATTTACTTAAAATCAACATCTTGCCTAGCCCTTCCTCCTCTACCCAGTCATCACCCTTTGGGGTATTCTGGTATAAGACAAAGGGTGAAGCTTGTATAGTAATAGGCACTTCACCTATTATTTTTCGAAGCCACTAAAAATGGGTGACTTCGAAGGTAGAGGGGGTAGAGAAGGAGGGCTTCTCACGGCACTCAGCTTCCTCCCTGTTGACCAACCTTGCATCCAGAGGGTGACCTGTGGATCTATGGATGGGCTTAGTCCCATTGTGTTGAGAGCCCAGCACCCTCTCCTGGTTGAAGAGAAATATAGGTGCAAGGTAGTCACCTAGTCAGGCTATCATAGTTCAAGATCACAAATGGTACATGTCTACAAATTTCTGATTACTATTTACTGCTTTCATTCACAATGTTATGAACTCTGCGAAATATTCATAAACCATTTAAGCAGCCACCAGATATAACAGAAAAACAAAAGACATACATACCATACCATATAAATCAACCCAACTTTGTTCATGACGCTGACTGAGCCAGTAAAATTTACAATTTACACTAAGTTAAACATCTGCAGTCTTTGAGGACATAAGTCCCTGACTGCCTTAACCATGGGAAGTACTTGGGCTTAGCCTAGAAACTCATTGTGAGGAGTACCACGGGAACCCCAAAGTAGTTGGTCGCTGAGAGTAATTGCCAAGCAAAACAGACAATGACCCCCACCGATTGAGCAGCACTCCCATGAGGAAAAAGCCAAGCGTTGTCTTCTGGCAGTCTTGGTGGTCGAGTGACCACCTGAATCCAATAGGAAGCCATTAAAACCGGGGTCCAAAAATCATTACCACCATTTTGCCATACAAATCTGACACGATTGATCCCTCACGCTCTTCCTCACGCCTAAGAGGCGAACCACCATAGTACGGGTCATTAAATCGACATCGTTGAGACCATTCTTGACAACCTTTTACACCATCAGAAGGCCACACATCCTCTGATTCAGATTCAGACCCATATCAGTCTGAACTAGATATGCACATGGCACCATCAAGCCCCATGTCTGGTGCAAACCCGGATCCATTTTTCGATGTATTAATTGCTAGTGGACCCATGTCCACACCACAAACCACCACCAACACCCCTGGAGGTGGCCCCAGCATGGTCATGCAAACTCTCATAAGCCAAATACCACCACCCATCTTGACCAGTCAAGTTGTCCCACCTATGACACATGGAGGCAGTATACCTTCCACTCACAGTGTCTCACTTGGCATACATGGGGGCAGTGGCCCTTCCACCTACACTTCCCCTCCTGTCACACATGGGGGCAACAGTCCTTCCACTCACACAATTCCTTTCACCACACTTGGGGGCACTGGCCCGTCCACAATGGTGCCACAAGTACCCCCAGTTATGCAGGTGCATCATGTACCTGTAAACCCCACCACCATGGCTACCCCATCTCACATCAACCTGGGATCAAACCTTGGTTTCATGGCACATCTCAACTTTCCTTACTTGGCTCAATTAACAAATGACCCTATCTGCCATCAAACTTTTTGGCCTCCCATGCCAACCAAACTCCCCTCAAGCATTCCCAAGTTTGAAGGGAAGGTAGGGGAGTGCCCCCAAAACCATATCATGACATTTCATCTATGGTACTCATCAAATAGCATTGTAGATGATTCGATCAGGCTAATACTATTCCAATGCACCCTCACAGGTGATGCAGCCAAGTGGTACATTGAGCTACCACAAGCCAAGTACCCAGATTTCAACTCCCCGGCTTTCATGTTCTTACAATATTTCCAAATCCCCATCAGATATGACGAAGGGGTGGAGATCTTGTTATCTTGCCGCCAGAATACTGCGACCCACATAATCGACCACATCCATGAGTGGCGGCGACGCCGTAGTTTGTGTAAGATCCAACTTGATGACAAGATCTTCCTGGATTGGTTCCTTAAAACCTTGCTCCCACCTATAGCAAAGGACATCACATCCAAACATCCCCAATTCGATGAGGAAGCCATCTTGAAAGCCCAACAGTTTGATCTGATCTATGCACAGTCTGGGTACCTTTACACTGTCATTCCAGATGCTCCTCGTGCGGGTACCTCCTATCGAGATGCATCGGGGGAATCCCATGCTACAGATGGCATCATAGGCTCAGTCTCCCACCACCCACAACACCATCCAACACCATCTGCAATACCACCACAACCAAGAAACACCCCTAGTGTTGCCTACCAAAACTAAACTTCGGACTATGCAAGAATGATGTCCCAGTCCGAAGCCACAACTTCTTATGCACAATCTGCGACACCGTAGCAGGCCCAAGCATTAGCTTGGCTGACATAGCAATACGTGGGACAAATACCCACATTTGTGGCACCAGTACCCACCCAAGTCTACTATGCACCACCGGTGCAAGCTGTTCAAGCCCCCACCCCTGCTCCACCTGCTCCGTTGGGATAGGTGTTTGCACAGCAAAACCATCCCAACCAGCTATCCCCCAATAACCAATAAGGGCAAGCCAAGAATAACCGACCCTGAAACCAAGGCAACAATAAATCGCAGGGAGGTAGTCAATAACCAAACCCTCCCAACAATATCGCGGCAAACCGGCCAGCCCAAAATCCTCAACGACCAAATGCACCGAGATGCAATGCTCCGTTGCGAACAAACCAACCGTGCACACTATGCCAGGTCTATGGGCACTACACTTTCGAGTTTCCCTTCATGGGTCGTGCTAAACAAGCCATTAGAAACGAGGTTCAACATGCTACCAATACAACGGACCAAGCCTAACCCAACCTGGCACCACAAGGACCTCCTCCTATGGTGCTCCAAAAACTCATTACTAGTCCAAGGATTGGTGGCAACCGCACCCCCTCCCCAACCCAATCCCAACGCTCCGAGGGCATCTCCCATGGTGGAAACAAGTGTCCACCACCTGCTAGCTATGACAACTAAAGAGGTCAATCTACAAACCAGCTGAATTCAGTACGGAACCAACACCGAACCCGCTAACACATCAGCGACATCTACATCTAAAATAGTCAATGTACCTCTTCAGTTACCCCCTTTCCCGTGCCCCCCCATACGCCGGGTTGCCAACAACTCCACGGCTAGAGCTGCTGTTAGCTATAGCATCATGGATGATTTGGCCCAAACTCCTACCGCCATGTCCACTCTTGAGGTACTCAAAACTTGCCCAACACAGCGAAAATCCTTACTAGCAGCCCTTGGGGCCATGGACCCCTTTGACTCCAAGTTGATTATATTCAACACTGAGAATGGAGAACCGCGAATGCCATCAACCATTTCCTTTCAAATCCCAATGCCTATCCAGAATTTGGTCCTACATCATTGCATAGTGGATGAGGGGGCACCCACGTGCATTATGTCGACCCTAGTCTAGCAGAAACTTGGCTCCCCAATTCTACAACCATCCTCTACAACTCTACGGGCTTATGATGGCCATCCCACTAAAGCCCAATGAATCCTCCCCCATGTCCCCATCACATTTTCCGGGAAGACAGTTCTAATAGACATAGAGGTTGTCAACGCTCAATTGGACTATAACCTTCTCCTCGAAAGAAGTTATATGTACGCCATGAGAGCTGTAGCATCAATTGTCTTCCCTCTCATGATGTTCCCCCTCGAAGGGAAAATCGTGACGATTGACTAACTGAATTATCATGATCTGCAAGGGCTAACGACACCCGCCAACGTTATCCCTACAATCAACACCATTGATCCGCAAGGGTTGACCACATCCAACAATCTTATCCCTGCGGTCAACACCATGGTTGACAACATACCAGCCTCCCCATTGTTGAATGTGGGCCCTGGGTTGTTTTCCAATACCACCATGATGGCTTCTTTCCCCTTATTGTTACCACTGCCGACACTAAATGAGACTGCGGATTTGTGCATGCTCTCATCCAGCACCACTGCACCCAAGCAACAACCGCAGCCGCAACCACAACACCGTCTGCAACCGCAACACCAACAGCAGCCACAACATCATCCGCAGCTGCAACATTACGTCCAGTCGCAACCACAACCTCATCCCCACATACAACCATCAAGGATTTATCTGGGCTCCTCCCCAATCCACACAATTCCCTTCCTCTTTCCCCCGCTTGGTGTCATGAGCAAGCTAGTAATGGCCACCTTAAACTTACCCAAATTTACATTAGGAATCCCCGTGTGGTATCTTGATCCACCAGCTCAACCACCAATGCCCCAGGTAGTCTTAACCCTCGTGCAACCCATTCCAGTTGAATCTCATCCTCCACCCGGCCCGCAAAAACCAACCACCACACCCGCACCCGCACCACCCCACCAAAAAAGGGCCAGGGGAAAAAACACGAAAGCTACTGTTGAACCTTGACATATCCTGCCTTGCCCCATCTGCGAAGAACAGGGCCATCCAACTCAGAACTGCCCTGAGATTCCTATAATCCGCATGCATTTGGATACCATGGATACAACCGAAAACCTCCCCATGGTTGAACTTCCAAGCGCGCCAATAATGAGAAACAAGTCATTGAGAACAAACCATGCTTGTGCCCTTTGTGGACTGTATTGACACTATTCTCACCACTGTCAAAACGTTCCTGAGTTCTGAATGGCTTTAGCCGACCTTCATCAACATTCCCTTGAATATGAGATCACCTTGATCGAAGAAGTTCACCCCCCACCTCCTTCTTCGGACACCATGTCCATTTACATGATGCCCAATTCTATCGACCCTCTTTTCTCCACCACCAATGACGGTCCATCATACCTGTCTCTTCATTGCTTCTGAAATGATGAGGATCATACTTGAAGCCTTAACCACCCCAGAATACCCATGGGACGCCATGCACCATCTGCAGCCGCAGCATCAACCATAGTCGCAGCTCCATCTGCAGCCACAACCCCACCCACAACCACAACCTCAGTTTCAACCTCAACCTCAGTTACCAGGGAAACAGTGGGGTTCATTCCCACTCAACATGATCCTTTTCCTTTTTCTTTTCCTTTTCTTTTTCCTACCATCCAGGATCGTGAGTAAGTCTTCCTTGGCAACCCTCAATCTACAGGATTTCATACTAGGAGATCCTCTGTGATACCTTGAACCACCTACCCTACCTCTGAGGCCCCTGGATGTGTTAACTCATGTCCATCCAATTGAGATGATGTTGCACCTACCTCCAGGTCCATCAAAGACTCCTCCTGTCTCCAAGCCTACCGCTCTTCCTCCAACAGAGACTAGGGGCAAGGCCATAAAAACCACAACCAATACCATTTACATGATCTCTAGCACCAGTTGCCCTTCCGTCTCGTCGGCTATGGAAGATCCACCTGATCTATCCCGGCACCACTTACGCGATGACGAAGATATATGTAAGACCGCCTTCGGTTTTACCCCATCCTTTTTAAACCATAGTATGGAATTGGTTCTTCCCATAAAATACCAGATTCTGTCACCCTGCCTTGCCAATTACCTTTGTCTCGGCAAGGGGGCATACCTCTTCGCTAACTCAGATGGTCGACTCTTGAAGAAGCTACGCAACGGGATCCACCTCAAGAGAGTCTATGCCTGATATAACCACTATGAGTCCCTTATAGAGTAGTTTTCTCTCTTTTCTTGTTTTTAAATGTTTTTACCACAAGTGAGGGGCAGCTCCATTAGCTACTAATCCAAAGTCACCCGGAACCTGTTCGAGACACCTCTCACGCCTCCAGGCCCAAATTTCCATCTTCTTATGAGACCATCATCTCATGTTTAACAAAAAAAATTCAGGACCGCTCCTCGGAAGTTACCTCAATTTTTGAGCCACGTCATGGTGATACAAGTATCGTCAATCCTGTACTTGCATCACACTTGCCTACCGCCACTCATGCGGGTTCTCAAGCCACCGCCAGTAAGGAACATCATTTTTATTTTTAAGTTGTCTACTCCATCCACTGCACCTTATGCGAATCTCCAGACCATCGTCTGGAAAACGGATCATTTCCTTTGCATGCATTTGGCATATAAATGTCTCCAGACTTGCACTCACATCACATGTAGTCAATTCTGTCCACCACAATTCACACACGACTCTCCTGACCTCTATCCAAGAGCCACCTTGGTTTGTGTGCCTCTGCCGCAATCTATCCCGTGCATGTATTGGTATGTTTAAGAGCCACCTGCTCCGTCCATACTACACGGATGACCTTTGGACCACTGTCCACCGTCGCGACATGGGGCACCGCCTATGCCACCGCAATTGGTTGACCATACTAGAGTTTCTTTTAAGCTCTTTTCTGACTCCTAAAAGAATGAAAAGATTGTCGAGCGCAGTGGATTCCTTTCCCGCTCGTTAAAGTATAGGAAAGGGCGTCTACATCGTCTCGTTTATCTCCTTTTGCAGACTATGTAGACCATCAAATGAAAAGGACGACTTTGGCACATTCAAGCCAAGACCATTCCCCTCTACATACTTTTATGCTTTCTCGGGCAGAGGGGCTGAACTTTACGAAAAAGCTCACCACGGGTTGTCGTTAAGCTCTTTTCCAGGATTCTCATCAAGAAAATATTGCCGAGCAAACTTGTTTTCGTTCATGCTCGTAAAAGTATCTGAATTACCATCTAGTCAGTATAGGTTTAACCTTTTCCAGTCTGACTGGACTACCAACGGTAAAGAAGTCTCTCATCCCCTAAAGGATGGGCAAGCTCTCCTATGTATACTTTTATCCTTTTTCGGGCACAGGAGACTACCAACGAAAAAGAGCCCCCACTGAAGTCTTCTTCGTGCTTTCAGACTCTCTAAAATTGAAAGCACCATCGAGCATTTACTTTCTCGGGCTCACAAAAAATCCACAAGATTGTACCACAATGGTGTCTCTAGACACCACCCCACAGAAAATAGTTTGGCAGCATTCCCACTTTGGGTCACCTTTGTTCAAAGTACTCTGCAATGTGTCTTCCTTGGATCCCATCAGTACCAAAAGTATATACCTCCCCCAAGTATTTCCCATCTGCAGTGACATTCTCGGTATTACAGCTATGATCCCATTCCCATGAGTTAGTTTCATTTGCTGCCTAGTCCGCCCTGTTGTCATACTCTGAACAAAGGAATTTTGAGTCTACTACACTCCCTCTACCCCTGTTCAACTCTTTCCCTCCCCCCCCCATTCAGTGGGTCATTCCTCAGATTGTCTCACATCTTTCGGTTATTTCCCTCGCGCTTCTGGTCAAGGAAACACCATTGCCTTGACTAGGGGTAGGTCTCTCTCTGTCGATGACAACACACATATTCTAGAGGATAGACCCAAAGGTTCCTGTATCTTGCTTTCATTAACCTCATTGATGAGTTCCTTGGACCACTTGAGAGGAGTCCTTAGTGCCTCTCAGGATGGTTGTTTCTCACGTGCTCAACTCCAGCTACATCATCGCACCGTTGAGATTCATACAGGGTATTAGTCTATGTAGTATTTGGTCGAAGACCCCGGATGTCACCTAACTCTAGCACATCGATGAGTCTATTCGAGGGACCTAAATAGGTTCATGTCCCTTGTGATTTCCGGGTTGCGTTGGAGATAGTGTTCAGAAGCCCCAGCAGTGCTTCTATATAGACTTATGATTGATGCAGCATACGTGTACCACAGAGACTCTGACTCTCCATCAATGAGTCCATACGGCTATGTACCATTCTAGATCTAGCAAGCTATCAGTCATGAATATATAGCATTCCATGAGAATGCCATGGGTCCAATGTAGCAGTTCTTCAGATCAGTATTGTATTCAGCCTCTCATTGAGGAAACCACTATGTATCATCAGTTGTATATGATTGGCTCTTGTATTATAGAGCATAGATCACATTATTCTTTTGACATTGTTACAAGCATGGGGATGCCCACCTCGTCCATATACATGTCACACATTATTTGTATCTCACCCATTGATGGGAACTATATTAATACAAAAACCAAAAGCCACCATGCCCCAGCCCAAGAAGCACCACCTCTCCGCAGAAAATCCTATGATGTTCGTCGGCCATATGACGAGCTCCTACCCTCACACATCAGGGGGCAGTATGTTAACCCAAAAAATCCCTCACTCAGCTCTACATGGCCTACACCACCCAAGGACACCCATACATGACCTTCATTTGACCCCCACACCCTCAAGAAGGCTTAAAAACATGAAAAAGGGCTTAAAAACCCCTAAAAAGAGCCTAAATAGCTCTCATAGGGGCTAAAGCCTCCAAAAAGGGGCTAAAACCCCTCAAATGATCCTAAAACCCTAAAAGGAGCTAAAGATTAAGCAAAAGGGGCTAAAAGCCCAAAAAAGGGACTAAAACCCTGACCAGGGGCTTAGAACCCTAAAAAAGCTATAAATAGAGGGGTGGGGGTCACTCTCAAAATATTCCTCCCTTGCATACTGTTATGCTGCCCGAGTGGACGCCTTGAGACCATTTGCCTCTGAACCCACCCACACTCCCTCTCATCCATCTTCCCTTTGAGCCATAGCTTCCCCATTGCTAAGAGATAGAGGTGCTTCTCCAAGCTAGGGCATGGTGACCCATTTCCACCAAGAGGTATAATCTATTGTTTAATATCTTTTTCATTTTAGTTTTTGTCTAACTCAGTTTGCTTGCAGGTTTATTTCATGTTCTAACAACTGTATGCAGGGTTCTGGAGTCTAACCTTGTGTGCAGGGTTTCCATTTCTTTCTTTTATGTTCTTTATTTCCTTTCTGTTTTGTTTTTCTTGCATAACCACCAGGAACCCTATCTTTCCATCCCATAGACGGAAACTAGCCATTCCTACCCTGTAGTAAGGAAGAAATGCCTACTACACACCCTGCTACAGGTTGTAGGTTTTGCAGCGAACCAGCAAAGTAGGTGGCTAGACTTTGTAGAAGGCTGGCTAACTCCATAGAAATCCAAGGGTAACTTTATTGGGGATATCAAGCTTGGATGCAGTTCGGATGACTATGCTTGACTTCTTCCTATTATGCAGGCAGTAAGTGGAACCAATACAGCTTCTACAGAAAACTTGTACATTCAATAAAATAGAGTTGTAGATGATACAAGAGGAAAAGTCTTAACCCAAGGAAGAGATGAAGATCAGGGTAAAAATAAAATGGTGTAACGAGTTAGAAATTTTGGGAAAAGGTTATGCTAGAAAGGTTCCAACATATTTTGGTGTGATCATGTCTAAACATGCAACTTCCTTTTTCATTTTGAAACTGGGTCAAGGAAGCCTTTTAGGTTTAAAATTTTAAGTTGAAATGATGTCAATGAGAATAACCGACCATCAAGCCAAGCGTTGAGTTTTGCATTCAGTGTTCTCCTCAATGCAACCCATATCATAGTTGTTTTGATTTCTAGATTTCTAAAAGCTCGCAATCCTTGGTTGTTGTAGTTTTCTAATTGAGGTGTATAAATAGTTAATCTTCCTTGAATGAACTACATTTCACTTCTAGCAAATGAGTCGGAAATGAGATAATAATGTACCTTCCATTGATAACACCTATGAACTTCCAATTTACTTTGTACTTTTTGACAAGTTAATTTATAATACCTAGAGACGATTTATACTACTAGAATCAGTAATCACTTTTTTATATTTATTATATCTGTTGAAGCACATTTTCAAGATAAACCAAGGGTTTACTACTTCCAATATATCAAGATAAATCTTGTGGGTAAAATCAAGAATGCATTACTTTTTCTCAGAGATGTTGTTGTTGCTTCTTATCGAGCAATTGTGCAGCTACACTATGACTGTAAAGTAGAGGTTGTCTTCAATGAAATGGCCTTAAATTAATAGTCCTGGTAAGAACTTGCATCAATTTATACTGGACTTATATGACAATTTTAATCCATGACATTCATAGTTCTAGCTGGTAAAATCTTAAGATGCTCACTTTAATTTAGTGGTCATGTTTTCCTCATGTATCCTTTGACATGGATTGAACATGTTCTCTAGCTAAATCTAGATAAGGAGTCCCAAGTTCCCATATATCAAGATAGATCTTGTGGATAAAACCAAGAATGCAATAATATGTTCATTTTTGTTGTTGTTGATTACATATGGAGCAATTTGCAAGCTGTAATTGAGTGATTTCCAACATATCAAGATAGAACTTGTGGATAAAGCCAAGATGTAATAATTTGTTCATTCTTGTTGGTGTGGCATGGTCCTCTTTAATGGAATACCCTTATAAAGATAAAACAATAGTCCTAGTCAGAGAATACACCCATTTATGTCCACACATGCATTTATCAATTTTGATCCATATGGAATTCATTGTTGGGGCTGGTAAAAGTCTTAAAATGGTCTATTTCAATTAATTATTATCAATTGTTTGTTAATTTCCTTTGGTTTAATATACCCATATGTATATTAATGACAATCATGTGAGATGTATTCCCCTCCATTGTTTGTAATTATCGTTGTTCTTAGTGCCTACTTGACTTGTTGAAAATTTCATAAAGGTTTTTGCTCATATCCATTTTTTATTAAAAAATGAATCCATAATGGCAAGATCCTAAATTTTCATTTGCTCAAATCCAAATGAATCCAAAAATGGATTTAGAGTTTTCAAAAACCCAGATTATGCAATCTTACCACTTTATATTTATAATTCAAAAAATTACAACTGGATTTTGATATGAAAAAATGGTTAGAAAATGATTTAGGAAAAAGGCAACATTATCTAATCTTTAGACTATACCTTTCCAAAAAAGACTTAAATATTTTCAATTTGAAATTCTGATAACTTACTGAAATGGATTTTTTTTTTATTAGTTTCTGAAAATGGTGTAACGTGATACTTAAAAAAGTACAGTATTTGTACTTCTACCTAAAAAGGTGTTGGTAAACCAACCTTTTGAATTTGAATTTGTACTTGCCTCAGGATATTTGTTCAAAAATAGTTTTTTTTTTAAGTTTCATTCTTGTTTCTTTCAAATTTCAAATGTTTGTACATAGTTTCCTTTTTGTCACTCTTATTACTTAACTTTGACATTTAATCTTTTGCAATTCATTTTACCACTGATATTGCAGGTTGCATGAGAAAAGCCTTATTATATAAATAATTATTTTTCAGTGGCTAGAATGCAATGTAACCTAGAATTTTTTGAGAAACTCAAGCCTATTTTTTGAGTCTAAAAGTTAAACCGAAATATGGGAAATCAGATTAGATCAGCATTTACAAAACAAACCAAGGCACACACATATCCATCCTAGCTACTGGGCAATAAAAAAAGAACATTTCACTAATTATCTTTCGAAAAAATATCATAAAATTTTAAATTAAACATTAATATGTCCAATGTTAGATCTAACACTTCATACAGATTGAAACTTCAACTTACAGTGAGTCAGAAAACTGAATAATTTGCTCATTCTGAAGAGCATTCAGTTTCTATAATTCTATCTGTCCAATAAGCAAAAGACGAAAGAATATGATGCATCCCAACATTGTGCTAACATATTTGTGAATAACATCCTCCAAACTGATCTTGAATCCATGCTTGGGCCTAGCATTGCAATCCACTTTAATAAATAAACAATAATGGTTTTGGATTTTGGACTATATACAATCAGAGAAAACACAGGAAAACAATATCTAGCAAGGCTATATAAATGAAATTGTATATAACATGGCCTAGTATTTCATCCATGGTGCAAAATATTCCAATTTCTTGTATTGATCTTCGTCTGTATCTGTCCTGAAAACTTTCTCATACATGCTCTCATGGATGCTTGAAGTGTCGTAATAAGAAGGGTTCTTGAAGTTAAGGCCTTAAAACCACTCGTTAGAATGGAGGATATCAGGGACCACTTTCGTGGTTATTGTCATGAACAAATCTTGTATGCTGCAATTCAGGCCTGCCTCAGATTGGAAGTAACTATAATCCTTGACTATACTATGGATTAACAAAGATATACAACTTTGGTTAGAACTACTAATGCAACAGAACCCAAAGAATAACAGATAAGTACAGAACAATTAAAATTCAACCATGAATCTAGAGCTCAATATGCTCAAAAGTTGATGTAGATTTCTATAACCATAAATTCACTAAAGGCATCAATACATCCATTTTTCTGTTGAAAAGAATACACCTCAACCCTTTTAGAAGATAACTTTGCTCGACATATTCCTAGTATCCCTCTAAAAAATGGCTCATAGAAAAAACACATCATAAATGAAACTCTGTTGTTGTCAAAACCAAATCACAAATATTCGTAGTATAAAAGGGAAAATCTATGTTGGAAAAATCCTATCTTGAGATAAAGTATTTTACATGAACCTAAATTTAAGCAGTTGTTCATAAATTCCCAAGCCAAGGTGAAAATGTTGGTGCCTATTAAGCATGAAGTTATGTTTATGTTTGAGCTATCAGTCCTTTTAGAAGAGAAATTTTCCCAGCATATTCTTAGTAACCCCCTAAAATGGCTTATAGAAAATACACATCATAAATGAAACTCTTTTGTTATCATACCAAATCAATAATAATCGTCATAAAAGGGAAAATGTATTTGGGAAAAATCCTTCCTTAAGATATAGTATACTACATGAACTCAAGTTTAATCAGTTGTTCCAGAATTCCCCAAGCCAAGGTGAAAATGTTGATGCCTATTAAGCATGGAGTGATGTTTGAGCTTTAAGCTTTTCCAGCTCAAAGTCAGGAAAATTTGAGAGCCCAAGTTTACAAAATGTCACAATGTTGCGATTGAATACTATTGGATCACCAAGTGTACCAAGACTATAAGAAAAATTATTTAACACTCATACCTAATTCCAATCACAATTTCTTCATAAAGTTACTCTATTCATTGTTCATGGGGGTATATCAGATTCTTTAAATACATTCGAGTACAATAAACTACTGTAAAACCACACTAAATTTATTGATGGGTCTTTTCTTCGAGCAAAATACTAAAAATACCGGGATGGAGCGTTGATTTCTGAAGCCAATCATCAAAACAATGAGAAAAGAGACTTAATTGTGTCCAGTTCTATGACTCTGAATAACTTCTTCATGATCAAGTCCAAGAGTATCTTACTAAGTCATTGAAATATCAATAAGAAAACCATACATGTTCCCAAATATATATAATAATATGAAGATACAAAAGAGCTTGAGAGTAGAACAAGGAATCACACTAAAAATGTTCCCAAACATATATATAATTCCCAATATATATATAATGGTATGAAAATTAATTGAATTCTCAATAAAGAAACTACACATGTTCCCCCACACCCCACACACACATATATTGTATGAAGATACAAGAGATCTTGAGAGTAGGATGTGGAAGCAAACTACATATACAGGTGAGCTTCACGATAGTATGAGAGAAGAAGATAGAATATTTTTTAGCCTGAAAATAGAATATTTTTTAGCCTGAAAATAATTATCATAATCAATTATGTAAGTAGCTTCACTATCTCTGTGATGACATTTTTATTAGCATTAAGATCATGATATTTAGGTATTTATACACTACCGCAAACTATACCTCACAACCAATATGGGCTAGCACACAAAATAGGAGAATTTTAACTCATAAACTGTTTCAAGGCACTAATTTGACAGTTCATCCAAATTTTTAAGACAACAAACAATAATAATCAATGGCATGTTGTGGAAGCAAAACTTCCCAAATATTTCTTGAAATGAAAAAGAAAAATCTTTTGGTGTTTCATTGAAAAATACAGCAGTACAAAAACGCCAGAAATCCCAAAGATACAAATAACAAGTTGCCTCTACTGCTGAATCATGCCTCTTCCATGACAACCAGTATTAACAGTTCGATCTAAATGTGTGGAGCCCCTACTTTTATTAAGAACACCCTTAATGGCTTGATCAAAAGGTAGCTATAACTTCTCTGATCAAAGTAGTAAGTCTGGTATTAGCATTTGTGGTTATATAAGTTCTTTGTAGCTAGGTAGCATTGAGGCAATGTTATGTACAAGAAGATAGGAAAGCTCAGGCAGAGCTGGATTTTGTACTTTTTGTTATGAAAAACAGAATTGTAAAGCTAGATATGGAAATAATGCGGATGAGCAGAGATAGGAAAACAATATGAGAAGGGAAAATTCATAAAACCATGTAACATAAAAATGTAACTACACCACCTTTGGTGATTTTTTTGACAATATAAAGGCTTTTTTTCTTAGCTAAAAAACTGATACATATGCAATAAAAAATCACAGAGTAACAGTTGTATAGTTCTAAGCTGCCTCTCTCTGTGCAAGGATAAAGTATATCAAACCATAAATGATATTTGTGGAAAGAAAAAACATGTAATCAAGAGAACTAATGATAAACATATGCAATTAGGATATATCTGTAATAGAATAATAGGAGTTGCAACTATCATTCTTTTTCAATGATCTAGTCCCTACAAAGTTATGATAATTCAAATGTTAAATGTTATCCATGGAATATATGAGTTGCAACAGTCACATCCCAAAGCAGTAATCACACTAAATCAAGCAGCAGTCATATCATATGTGGGAAAATAGTTGAGCAAGTACCAGGATGGTACATGTAGAACAGATCTGTCACCTATGTAGCTTTCAAAAATCAGGAAAAATAGTAATAAAAATTACTCCATTTAAAATACCGAGAACATACCCAGATGAATTCACTCCTATTTTCTTAAGAAAGCACAACTAATTAAATTGCAGCCACAAAACAGTGAGTTACAAAGGCAACAAATTTTAGACATTGTCCAACTAGGAAAGGCCCAAGTTATTGTCAACAATTCAATATTGAATTCAACGAAAAATGTCCCCTGCATTAATACACATCCCTTTCATAGGAAAGGAGGTAATATCACCCATCACCCTGGATATTTGGGTCTGTCATCTTTTCCATCAAATAATTGTAAGCCAGGTTAATCAAGAAGTTAGAATACAAAAGCTGTAATAACATGTAAGAGCATTATTTGTTGTTATACCTTATCTTAAACAATTGATTGCAGATTGAAATATTAGCAAATCAGAGACTTACCTTCTTCAAACGACGATGCTTGGAAAGAGCCCAGTTAGTCATAATAAAGGTTGCTACAGCCAGAAGGGTAATATTTCAGGACCTGACGTTCACATGTAGACATTCTGACTTGACAAAACTGTCAAAACATCATGGGAATTACAATAGAAACAGCCAACAACAAAACCAATTTCTCCAGAAATCCATACTTAAGCAAGATTTATAGTGCAATTGTACACAACTGCACAAAGTCCTTTATCTGATAAAACACATAGTGAGAAATAAGGTGGATTATACAGGCCGGGTAGAGGACATCCATCAACACTTTGTGTTAATATGTAACAGTGCATTGAATATGGACACTAACAAAAAAACCATCTAGACCCAGATCCCATCTGCAACTCAAAAATGGAAAGGTTGAGAATTCATTTCTCGAGTTCCAAGATTTAATATCACGACCATGTGTGTGAACTTGAGATATCCATCGTCAAGCTTCACAACCAAGAGGTTCATATCAGACTACAGAAAACCAAAGTTTAGTATGGAAAAGCATATATGAAAAAAAAACAATAAATGTAATAATTATTATGTACAGAAGAATGGCAAGTTGTGGTAAGAAAGAAGATAACAAAGTTGTTTATTTTATAAATAAACATAATAGCAAATTAGCATTGTATTCAAAAGCGAATATATAGGTTGCATCAACAATTTAGGTTCAAAATGTTAAGTGATAGCTTGTACAGTGGAACTATGAGACTACAAGATAGAACTCCTAAAAGTGAAAACTATAAATGGAGTTAAAAAAAACCTGTAATGTTGAAGCATGAAGTAAGGACAAATTTGAGAATTGAGGCAATTCATTACAGACAATAACGGATGTTTCAGTAAAACAACTTATGTATTTGGATGTCCAGATGAAGTTTCAGATTAAATGTTTTCAACCATCATAATTACAACCTTTACGCGTGCAATTCCATAGAAGGTATCTGTTCTAACTGAAAGAGTAAGAAGAAATTGTTTGGTGCAGATCTTCTGGGATATTTCGACAATTGATGTTGCTTCAGTTGAGAGGAGGCATAGGTATTTCGCAGAAATTCCCATGATTTGGTTTGCATCATCATCAAAATATATGACACCATGAAGGTGTCTAGTGATATCTTCCAATTCAACCTTTACTATGTATCGGTAGTCACATTCAAGAAACTCCCCATCACATTTACCACAATGCCAAATGTTTCCAACTTTGTGAGAAATTTTCTTCATGCATTTCATACCATCAACAAAAAGAGGGCATGCAAGGAAATGAAAGTCATCCATGTTAACATTTGTGATGGTTGCAACAACAGAGTACCAAATAGCCTTTTCATACGGTTCAAGCATGGTTGGATGGTTGAGGAGGAACCTATGAAAATATCATGATGGCTTTTCAAATGGTTGAAAATTGGATTGGATGCTTTGACTGTGCCATTTGATACTATGTACACTGCTCCTATTTGTATTTGGTCGTACAAAGAGAGTGCCAATTCATTTAATGTAGATATATGCATTTCATCGTGTGAAGCATTAACAAGGTCAAATCCGGACACTTTTCTAGACCCTCGTTGGTTGCCATATTCATGAATGTTTGTCTTCGCAATAACTCGACCTTGAATGCTCCAAATTTTTCTAGAAGAGGAAAGTGATGTGAATGGGATAGTCAATGCAGGAAAGACAGGGTTTTCATTTATTGAGGTAGGGATCAAGAGCGAAGGGGTGCAAGTTTGGAGCAAGGTTTTCTCTGGAACAGAGGAACTACTCTGTGAGGGAGAGGCTACAACTAAGTGGTAAGATGAAGGGTCTCCAATAATTGGTGCATCCACTGTGACAACCTAAGGTGAAAGAAATGTGATAGTCCTGGTAAGAAGAAGTATGTTAGAGAGTAATGGGAGACAAAAACACGGGATACATCAACGGTGTGAAATTAATTAAGTGGGAAAAAAACAACGAGGAAATGAAACATACGTTACATTATGTACAACGTTGCATGTACAATAGGTGACTTTGATTATAGTTCCTTATTTTAGTTTCCCATCTTATACAAGAATATTATATATAATTGGAAGTAATAGCTCATGCTTGTGAAGGTTGTCTGAGATAGAAATTTGAAACCGAATAGTTGATGAGTTGAGTGAGTTAACTTGGTTTAATGTGGAAACTTGTACCAGCGGGAAAAGGTTGACAACACCATGTAGCAAGAGAGAAATGAAATCTTTAGTTATCATAGTCTCCATAATGTGATGGTTGTTCTTTTTTGTGGAATCAAATAGGGCATGAACAAAAATAAAATAAAATTGCAAATGATATAAACCTTATGAGGTTTATTCATTCAAACATATAGAAATGAAAGTATAAAAAATGACAATGGTCATTCAGTTTGAAATACAAAAATAGAAAGGAAAGTTTATACATATCTAAAGAAATGACTACAAATAATATGTGCAATTTTGAATTTGCATTGCGCATGTGTGTAGGAAACACTTGCACTCGTAGATTTCATTTTGAATCCTTATGGAGAACTCTACTTTGCATTTGTTTTTCGTTTTATGCATTTCTAGAGATGTTGTTTCATAAAAAAAATTTGCTTCAATTACATTATATATATTGAGTATCCTTGAGGTGAAGAAGTTGTCAACACGACATATGCGATTATTCATAGTGAAATAACATGTGCTTTGGCAGTGTGGATTGCAAAGTTTTGGAAGCGGTCATGTTAAATTTTTTTTATGGATAGGCCTAGTGATATCTGTAAAGATTTAGGATTGACAAGTGTCTCAGGTGTTTTGCTTCTACTATCAACTGTATGCAAGATAAGAACAGTTTCCCCTGGTAGAGTAAATACCATGTTTCAGAACTACTCTTACCCATTCCAAAATAACATTTACAAACAATTTGCAAAATGAAACCCTCAATTTGACAATAAATATATAGTAATTCAGACCAACAATAATTCCACTGTCAAATTTATGAAAGACAACGTATATTTGTTGTAAAATAAAAACAGACATTGTATAAATAATGGCTAAGCTACTTGTAAGTAAATACTAAATTTTTAAACATTCAAGATTAACTTTCGAATTGCAAGAATAGGAAAAATTCGGAGCCACGGAAATACCAAGCAAATATTTTTCTACCATAATGAATTTTGAAAATAGTTAAGCAGAGCCAAGGAATACATACAAATTTGACAAAGTGGCAAAACATCTGTTGCAAAACCTCTGGTGTAAACGAAGGGCAGAAAAAACAATACAAGCAAACCAAATCCAAACAATACCAAATATTGGTTACATGGATCTTTGTATAAATATGCAAAGCAAAGGCGGTGCAACAACAAACCCGGTAAATCAAGAATTGTGACAAGATCTTTGATATCCTGATAAGTTGAGCCGCAATTAATATATAGGCCCATGTATGAAGTAAATGACAAGTTTTCTTTCATTAATGTAGCAACATTTCATTGATGAAGCATTAACATAGATCATTCATGTTGATGAAGGGACATCAGCGAAGTTTTCTTCATTGACTCGAGCGGCAGTGAAACCAAACCACAACCAAATTGACGCCACAAAATTTGAGCCTAAACCCACAAAATCCCTCGAACTGAAACTTCCGCAAAACCATCGGCCTCAAATCTTAGAAAAGGCTATGCCCAATTCAAAGAAATGAACTGTAGTGAAGGAAACTAGCAAAAAAGATTGCCTTGACAATCTAGACATTTGCCCAAAAAAAGAAATTGACCACCAAACGTGTGTGAAAAAATATGTCATGACATAATCCCATCAATCCATTCATGTGCAGGACTGCTTGTTTAGGCCTACGTATAAAAATCTAGTCAAAACATGCAATACACCTGTCAGCAAAACACTTGATACACCTGTCAACCTACCTGTGCAGCAAAAACCAGTTAACATGAAAATTAAGAGATCCGCAAGAGAAAGGTGTAACAAAATTAATAGATACACAATGATAAGGTGAATATCTGTACTTGATCCGAGATCAACAAACAAAGAAGAAGTCACAGATATCAACGGTTCAGGATGAGTTTCGCAATGCGAAGTTGCAACTTTTTGAAGCTGCAAAAAGTTGAATTGCAGAACAAAAGTTGCGGGAGGAAAATTGCAGAAGCCCATATTTGGAAAAGTGGGAAGGAGGATCCAGAATCCGAAATCTAATTCCATAAAGGACTATTGCGGCCACAAGTTTGCGGAAGTTCGTTTTTGAAAACTTAGAATTGAAAACCCACAATCCACAATTGTGGAAAGACTGTTGCGGAAAGGCAATTGCGGATGGAAAATTTGCGGAAACAGAGTATTGGAAACATAATTGTGGAAAGATATTTGTGGAAATCTATATTGCAAAAAAGGATCTTGTGAAAAGGATCTTGCGAAAGGGTAATATGCGGAAACCGAGTTGCAAAAACTCAATTGCGGAAAAATTGAGTTGCGGATAGCCTGGTCTCCTTCCATTACGATGAAAAATGATCAAAGCATATTTGTCATAGAGGCACTGCCTTGTTTCAGACCGCAAAAACCATCGATCCTGTGACAGTTGAGATTATGAAAGGAGAATCCTCCGATATGTATGGTGTATTAGTTTGGTTTTTTGTATTCTTCTGCTGCTTCCTATGGAATGGGGACTGCATGTCTGACAAAATCCTGTGTTAATGACAAATGAACTGGTACTACAAATTCTTTGAGAAAGACGGGTAACACTTGTCCAACTACCATTTGTCAAAGCGATGAGACACAAGCGCCGCGTCGGGTGTTCTACTGAAATATGGAGAGTGAAGAATCCGACAGGCGACAATAAGAGATAAGGTAGCCAAGTTCTCGACACAAGAAAAACCCCAGACAGATTGCAAGAAATGTGTTTAACTACCATTCTCCAAATCGACGAGGAATCTCCTAATACTACATCTCCATTGTGTAACACCTTCGGCATAATTATTTGTACATAAATGGCTTGATAACAACTATAACATAGTATTATTAGAGCAGAGTGTGTTTAATAGAGGTATCTTTAGTATGTTTAATAGAGATATATTTTTTGTATACTTATCTTCTTCTTGACCTATATTATTACAACGAACCTGCTAGTTTTGGTTTTCAATGTAGTATATGCATTGCAGTTTCAAATTAGAATACGAAACAATATGTAAGTAGTATAATGTTTTATATTGTTTGTTTCACAGTTGGATTTAAACCACCAAAATTATAATATAGTCATTTGGTTCATATTGAAATGTAGGTACTTAACACCCCAATAGTTATCTCACAACCAATGTGGGATAACACACAAGAAGAGAGTATATTTAATGGTCATAAAAGAAATCGAAAAATGCCACAAAATAGTCATATTAATCTCCATGTGACATATTGAATAAATTTGCATAGAAAATGTCACAAAACACAACATGTTGATTATATCAATCTCTACATGACATGTTTTTCTTAAGACTAGACTATATATTTGGTTTTCAAATAATAATAGTAATCTAATTTTAAGTTCACAACCAAGACAGACACCAACTTGGTGTATGAGACCCCCTTGTTTATGGGGCAAGGGACCTCCCTCTACACATCGATGTAATTTCTAAACTTTACAATGGTGTACATACCCTACCCCCCTCCAAATTTGAATCCATGATCTCCTATGAGTAAACACATGTTCTTAACTATTAGGCCCACTAAGACTATACTAATCTTATTAGACCATTTCATACAAATCTATCTAATCTTATAAAAAACTTTATTACAGTAACCAATAAACGATGATTTTGTAAGTTTTAAAGTTCTAATCATTTTAAAAATTTGAATTTTTAATACTGTAGTTTGATTTAAAATTAGACCAAATATTTTCATCATAAATCAAATTTAAATCATAACTAAATCCTATTTCTCCTTATTTATTTTTCAGATTCCTATTAAATTTATGAAGTTGATAATTACGCCTAAGGCGTTAGTTCTAACAAGGTGGATTTATAAAACAATGTTCAAAATTGTCATCTCTCTATCGAATACAATTCTGACACATGTATATTCACCTAGCTGCCAGGTTCATCCTTTTTTCTTGCGTGTTGAAAGTTTTTGGGTTTCCAGACTTTTTTCTACATTGATTGCTTTTTTGCACTATTGCTGAAGTACAAGTTGTAGACGGGGAGCTCTTAAGAATTGTGTTGGTGGGTATGGGTGCTGGGGTATGGTAGTGATTTCTGTGATTCTTTATTTTAACAATATACCATGTGTTATGGAGACCTTGTTCCTGGTGACCTCCATGCCTTGTCTTTTCCTTTGCTAGACTTACCATTGTCGGTTTGCTTCTCAACAGTGCAACATACTATATTGTTCGTAATTTTGCATTTTAACAATGACTTGTTCCTCATGATGTTATTGCCAAGCGTTTTGATTGTGTCTTTGTCTTTGCTGGAATTATCCTTCCGGGTTTGCTTCTCATCAGTGCAACAACCTACCTTGTATGTTATTCTACATTATAACAATGACTACCGTGGGTAATGGAGACCTTGTTTCTCATGGTGTTCTTAACAAGTTTTTTGTGTGTGTCTTTATATTTGCTAGAATGACCATTGTGGTTTTGCTTCTCTGCAGTGCAGTAGACTACCTTGTTGGAATGCATCCATGTTTTCTTACTAGGTTCATGGTATATAATTAGTATTCTTGTCTCTATTCGAACATATTTGGACAAGATCCTTGGAGATAAAAGGGGGGCTAACCAACTAGATATAGACAAAATTTATTGTGGCAATATCGTTATTTCTCGTTGCTTGATATCACACTCTTATGACGTAGTAACTAGAAGGTATTATTTACTGCAATGTTCTTTTGATAATAGATTTTTTCTGTGGGCTATGGAATTTACCAATTTATGTCTTAGATTTTGTGGGTTTTGATCCTACATCTACACATCCTTGTCATAGTAGAACATACGATGATTTTTGGGTTTTGAACCTACATTTACCCATCCTTGCCATAGTAGAACAGAGTATGAATGTGGTATCTAGGTTGTGCAACGGAAGTTTGTTTGTCTTTGGAAGAAAACTTAAAGGTTTTAAAACTATTTTTATTTTCCCAAAAAACTATATGCTCAGACTTTTGGTGGAAAGAAAACCATTGGCTTCTTATTCTTACCAATGGGTGGGACTAGGATCTAGGTTTCTTTTGTGATTTCTTTTGTGAATGATTAGGTTTCAATATTTGAATATTCTAATTGGTTGGAAACGTTTATTACATGGTTTATGGTTGTGTTAAGGTTAACTTCTTGAATTTAACTCTATACGAAGGGGGCTTTTCTTTTGTTTGTTGAATTTCTAGGAGTATTGCCTTCTTGGTTGAGTTTATGTGAATTATAATGATATTTTAATTGACAATTTGTGCTTTGGCTCAATGGATAGAATTCTACCCCAGTGTTTCTAAGGGTTACTACCTGTGGAGCTATCTATTTCACATAATACGATTTTTCCCCAATAGATTTGGGTTTCAAGAGGAACGCGACATTATAGAAGGTGATGACACAAATATTGGTGTTGCAAGTTTTGTAATGCCTAATGGTGCCAAGGTGGTTGTTTTATGAAAAAAATTGGTCATGCCAACTGAATTAGACACAAACACAATCGCGTTCAGGACTGTGGCAACATAGATCACCCCTTAAATGGATAATCAATTTTTCATTAGTGAAAGATGATGTTGATCTTGACTGCCTATCAAAGGGGTTTTTCTCCATACATAACTCCATAGAGGCCATTCAACAAGGCAAGGTCAATCCCATACTGCAACTTTTCCCCCTCTGAATTCCAATTTTCAACAATCTAAGCAAATGGTTACTCTTGTCGCATAGTCAATTGATAAATTGGCGGTAGTGAAAAATCTTTTAACATAATTATTTTTTGTTGGATAACTTGTCCTTGCATAATATGATTGATGAACGATATAATATTAGGTTTTATTTATTTTCAGTAAATTATTTACATTAACATTTACAAAACAAGGTTATCACATCGGTCATTTTTATTTTTCTTTGCTATTTCTATTTTTGGAGATTTTAATGTCCCATTAGGCAACATAAGAAATATGTTGAGCAATATGGTCTTTAGGAACGAAGATTTATTCTCAAAAGAAAGTGAAATGAAAGAATTAGGTTAGCTTGAAGCAATCACACAATGGTTTCATGTTGTAAGTAAACTCAAGGTACTTCCTTCACCAAGCCTTCTACCCTTTATTTTTATTTATTTATTTGCAATATCTTGAATTCCAAGTTGCATCACCATTCTTCAATTCTCGAAGATTAATGCAACTAAACAAATTGTTGTCAAAACAATAGAGAGAGAGAGAGAGAGAGAGAGAGATTTGCATTTTATAGGACTGAAAAAGTTGCAGACCATTGCTCGTGATATCCTTGTGTTTAGGATTCTCTTAATATTATTATTGCAACTCTGAATATGCAACTATTTGTAAGGAGTAATAAGCATACTTTTTAATTTATTTCAGGGCCTAAGGCTAGAAGCATGCATTAACACTACAATATGCCTTCTTGAAATCCCGAAATCTTTTAATGTGGGTACTTATGATGCATATACAGAGTTCTTATTTAATCACTTTCAAGTAAATTCTATGGATGAATAAAGTGCGACCATATTTATGGTTGGTCGTCTCTTTCCTTCTTTACATCCATAGTGACATGGATAGAGCAGTAACAACAAAGAAGAGTATTTGTTGTTCACCCTATCTTACCAATCTAAGTTTATGAAGATTTTTATAATTGTAGGTATGCTTGTTAAACAAGGTGCCAATGATTGTGTTTCGTGGATTATCCAATCTGGATGGAGTTGGAGATGATAAGGGAAATGTTTCATCAATATTCAGCTCTTTGGATATTGAATCAAATATTGTTAATCAAAAAATTATTAATCTAAGCTAATAATTGGGAATTGAATTGAACTAAGTTGAATCTGTCAATCGATGGATGAAAGGATGACATAATCTATGATTATATGTAGTGTTCTTATTGAGATGTTTTGCAAATTAAGTCAGTTTCGACTAAGTGTGCCATCATGTTTATATGAAAGTTGTTATGCTTTTGGTGAAGCCTATGGTAGTGTACTAATTTGTATTTCTTGCTAAAAGTGGTATGCTCAAATGGATTGTTGTAGTGTGCAGAGGTACTAGTAATAGTGTTGAACTACATCATCGTGTCATGTCTAATGAGAGTAGTACGGAGAGAGGGGCACTGGCAGGTGGAAGATGGAGGGAAATATGGGTGCAGTTTGCTAATAATTTAATAAAGACCAAGGCATAAAAGGATAGAGGAAGGTTAGTGAAGGGGAAAGGAGGCGTTTGAGGGAGAGCTCGTTATGACCATTGGAGATTCTAGCAGTGGGAGAGGGTTATTGGGTATGTTCATTAGGGGAGAGATAGAGTGGTATTGCATGGATTGAGGTGATGTGGGAAGACATGAGATATTTTTATTAAAAGGTAGGGTGAAGGACACGTGGAAGGAGTTAGGGGATAGTGAGAGTGGTGGTTTATATGTTTCTATGTAAGCTTGAATTTGTTCACATATTAGTTTTGTAGGAGATAAAGCCAACTCTTTAATTTCTTTGGAATAAGGTAATTCATCATTAATTCAGGAAGAGGCATGGCTAAGAAATGGAAGCATGGTAAAATTTTGAGAGGAGCAAGTCGTGAGATTGTAACTATGTCAATAGAGATAACACAAAACCTATTTGGAGGATGTTTCCCTTTATATGATGCAAATCCTTTTGTCATCAATAGTGCTACATATTTACTATAGATAAAGACAAAAAAAGAACCAATGCAATCCTTGAATTCCCAACACATAGGTAACCATATTGAAATACAAACGCCTCCTATTGCATAAGTCATTTCTTCACTAAATTTTATTTTTTAGCAAAATACTGTGACTGGAAATGTCATACAGTGGTTACCTAAAGATGGTTGGAGGACGCTGAGTAGAACAATTAGTACTCCTTGGATGAGGACTTTGGGAAGTGAGTCTATGTAGTGAAAGCAACAAATAGGTTCAAAATAGATCAATCATGCTAAAAAAAAAAAATTAAAAATCTATAACTATAGCTATAGGACATAACAATTTCTTAGATCTATGTTTACACAAACTCAGAGGGGAAGCTCCTCAAAGTGGGATCACAAATATCGGTAGAGCCTTCGTGATGAGGTAGACCATCCCTCATTGAGCTAGGCTTGTATATAAGGACGTTCCCAATGACCTTCAAGTGAGTAAGGTAAATTCCAGTGTGAATACAACAACCTTTATAAATAATATGGGAACGAATGTTGTCCAAATGATTCTAAATTTGACCGTGTTTACTAGTGTCAAAATAAAAGGTACGCGACAATAGTTGTGAAACCCCATAACTACTTCGTGCTACTAAACATAGACAAGCCTTTATGATAATGAACCTTTCTCATTACATGAAACCAGAGATATGCATGACACAACATGAAACTAGAGAGAGAGTTTGTGTAATCTTTTTGTGTAATCTTTTTGTGTTGATGTAGTCAAATTTCAAAATTTTGTGTAATATTAAGAGTTTGTATTTTTCTTTTGAAGGGCTTAATTGATATTGTTGCCACTTATTTTTGTTTTTTCCCAATAAAATGTTCATAATTAGGATTGTAACTATTTAAAAATTGTATTTTTTTTCATTTTTATAAATTCTGATATTTATTTTAGTTGTTTTAGTTATTGTTAAATAATTTTAAGCAATAAAAGTTTAAGAATTATTGTTAAATAATTTCAATGTAATGGAATTTTAATAAATGATAAATAATTTATATTTATAAAAATGGTAATTATTTTACACAAATATATAATATATGGCTTTCTTTAATAATATAGTGACACAAACCATTTTGCTTCATGATTTACTTGGCATCATAAATGAATTACTATTTCTAAATTAATAAGTCAAAGCTTTATATGTTATTTTTAGTTGGTGTTAAATAATTTTAATCAATAAAGTTTAAGAATTACTTTTGTTATTGTTAAATAATTTCAATGTAATGGAATTTTAATAAATGATAAATAATTTATATTTATAAAAATGGTAATTATTGTGCCTAGAGGCGCTCTACAGCTCAGTATGGGGGAGATCTTGTAACTTGATGTAACGTTACTAACATGTGGCAAAAAATAATAGTGATAGTGAATATTATGGGAGAGATCTTGTAACGTGATGTAACGTTTGTAACATGTCGGCAAAAAATAATAGTGATAGTGAATATTATGGAAGAGATTTTGTAACACAAAATAAAAAATAAAATCACTTTCCTAAAGTTATTTTTATTAATAAAAACTAAA